>APFE030477371.1:27793-45083 GCA_000404065.3 Pinus taeda | reverse complement strand
AATTGTAACAAAGCCCTTTTTCTCTTTTTTCTTCCAATTGTTGTGGTGTAACCCTTGTAGGTTGTGGAAGGCTAGGAGAAACAACACTTCCATCTTTATAGTTGTGAAGGGTATGCTTCATAATTTTTCTTTCCACTATGTCACAAAGCTCTTTTACTCTTTCCAATTGTTGTGGTGTTGCTCTAAAGAAGGTGTTGCTCTTTGTATCCTCATAATGTGCTATCATTTCCTCCGTGAAAATTGACCACGTAACAAGTTTTTTACGAGAACAAAGCCCTTTATACCATAAGAATTGATCTGGTTCTAAATATGAAGATGCAATACATACCTTTTGTAACAGTTGTACACCATGTAGATCAAAATATTGCTCCATCTGATGTATCCAATTTACCGGATCCTTGCCATCAAACTTCCTCATATCACCTTTTCTTGATTTTAGGAGCTCGATATTGAAATGACTATAACTCTGTAATTTTGGCTCTTCCAGTTCTAAAATTGTGACTTAAAGTAGCCCTCTATGTCGTCTTTCCAATGCCACCAGTATGATCGAATTTAGATTCTCAAAGAAAGAGTTATGCACAATCTCCCAAGATGACCTGATTATATATCTTTTCATAAGAGCGAACTTGTAGGAAGTGCCACGTGTCACTGTTTCGAACTTAGGATCTGAAAAATATATACAGGAAACTACAGTCCGTCCTCTTTTTGTAACTTACGAAATTTCAATCTGATGCTCAAAACAAACGTTATGACTATTTTCCCCAGGTCACCTGTTTGGAATGTAATTCAGGAGTCTGCAAAAAAAATGATTTCCTCAGATCATATCTCCACAAATATTGCTCAAAAAGCTCTGAAATTTGGACCCGAGGTTCAGCGAGATTTCTTCTCAAATGGGTTTTTTTTTGTAGCATCTGAAATGTCGCAGAACAAAAGTTATAGTGCAAATTCCAAGATGACCTTTTTGGAGCAGCGAAACCCTAGAATTCAAAGCTCTGATACCAAATGTTATGAAGCCAGCTCGACAAAAAAAGATAGAAAAAGATAGATCAACGCCTATAAGATCAGCCTCTTCGAATGGACAACCTCCTTTAATACATTAAATTGAAACATTCTTGAGATACAAATGAAAATACTTCCCTTTCCTATTTATAAGAAGTCTAAGTCATTAATATAATCAGAGCCGAACATTAACAATAATGAATTTAAGGGCATAATAATAACAATAGTGGGCTTCTATGGGGCACAATAGTAACAATATGGGCACTACATGGGTACATCAATATAAAAAGGTGGTTGTACTAATAACAATAAAGGGTTACACTAGTAGTATAGGGGCCTAACAAATTCACCCCAATTTTAGTGTTTCCAACAATATATGGCAATGGGAAAGGTGCAATAGACAACTATTACAACTGAGAGGATATAGATGCCTACCTAAGCTTACAACTCCTACTAGCTATCTACATTGAAAAGAATGCAACATCTGCCTCTCTTTAAGAATGAATTGAAAATAAAATTGCATTGGAACTCATCAATTTTATCACACTCAATCCCAAGCACTCCTCGAATGACATTATTAGCATTTGCATTGATTCTGTCATAGTGATTCATGGGGACAATGAAAGCTCCACTCCCTATTCTACTTCTAGTATTGAATAGTGCTTCTCCCTTTTTTGAGATTTACCCTTTCTTACTCTCCTTTCAGTTTTGCTTGTGTTTCTTTTTCTTTTGGCACTTAGGGATTGTCTTGACATTCCCACATCATGATTGTAACTTGTATTAGCAAGTCACTTGTTGACATTACTAATATGATATTTTATTATTTATATAAACATAAAAAAATATAATTAATCACAATAATTAATCCATCATAATGGTAAAACTAGAAATCACAAACATAGGCAAATAGATTAAGGTCAATGTGATAGCCTTCCATAAGGCTATCCATAAGCATCTTTTAGGATGTTTTTATAGTTTAGAGCTAACTTTTAATTTTATTTTTTATTCATTTGTTATTCTTATTTCTGTCCTACAGCGGGATCAATCATAGAAACGCAGTTATTTGGTAACATCCACCACTGAGTTGTCCTAAATATGTTTCCCTCTAAGAATCCATCAATAATGTCTATGGCTCCAAAGTGAAGCCTCCACTTACCAAACAAAATTACAGCACTCATCATTTTTTTCATTTATACAAAAACTTGAATTCTTCCAAAAATTAAACAAGGGATCCGAAGAGGGTCCTAGGAGAAGGGTGTAGATTGGGTGTAAGTGCAACACCAAATATAGTCTAACTTGGTAACTCTCTCAGAGCATCACTTGTTTTTAATTCAATTCCTACTTAGCGTTTGGTTAATATTAGATTAATAATTTTATTCAAGTGAGATTCTGCCTTGTAATCATATTATATTTAATTCTATTAATCGGATTTATTGTCTTCAAATCAAGTCGCATTTGTTCAGGTAGTTTATCCTGTGGTGATAGTTGGAAGTGTTTTTCTCATTCTCTCCTCGGAGCAAATCCAAAACTAAATGACCCTTATCACATGGAGGGTTCTTTTGTCATCTTGGTCATTTACATGACCTTTTAAGATGCACATATTTCTTATTTGAGTCAAATTATAGAAGATTTGGTTGTTTTTAAACCAATACCACAAGGAGCCCTATGATACATATTGCACTTTATCAATTGGGTAGGCTCAATGGAACATCAAATAGCTACAATTTCTAACTTTAATTGGGTTTTTAAGCCTGCCGAATAACTTTTATTTACTGTAATAATGATGTATGGGTCCATATATGTCATCTTGAGTTGATTAAGCTTCGTTTAAAAGTGGTATCCTAAAATATTTCTCTACCTTTTGATTCAATATTAAAGTTTTGTTGTGTCCCACGGGGCGGCTCAATTGGTGATTGAAATAATGTGAAATTTGTGATATTTGGGAGATGCAAAGATCAAATCCCCCCAGTTGTGACTCGGTTTATGGAGAAGACAGGTCGTAGACCTCCAAAGGTTTACTAGTAGTTATGTGTCTGGTGGGTTGTTGGGTTCCTCTAGGATACTAGAGAATAAAATAAGTAACTAAATATTAAGATTTTGGTGTGGCACTCATGCCAATTTTTTGCATGTTTTTCTTCCTCCAAGGCTCATAGAAAGCAAAAAAAATAATCATATTGATTTTTAGGACTGACCAAAAATTGGCCAATTGAGTGGTAAATTACAAAATGTGTCAAATGTGATTAAGAAAATGCATCAAGCATTATGTTGAAGTACATTTTTTACAAGCATTGAGGTTTATGCAACTATTTGGTGATGAAATCATAGGTTCCCCTAACAACATCCTAACATAGTTTGAAGGGTTAAAATTCAGATTTCATATCGCTTTTAAATATGCTAACTCCTGCAAGAAATTGATCTGAGAATCAAAGACAATGCTCTGGCCATACTAGCTTCGGTAGCTAAATATGTTAGCTCCTTTGCGAGATCAATATGGAATATAAAGCCAATGCTCTCACTGTACCTTTCATTACAAGATCTCCTAAAGCTGAACTGATACTGTATAAAGTTAAACCTGCATCCTTTTCTTCCTCCATGGTAATCTCCCCCCTGAAGAATGTATCTTTTACATAGAACCGACGAGGATGAGGATGAGGCTGGAAGGAATAACGTAATCTTCTTCTTCATATAACAACATCCTTTATAAAATCCCACCCACATTTAAAATTTGATAAGCATGTCAGCGGGGGCAACCTGAACACCTTGTCCCTTGAAAGAAATTGAACAATATCCTCAAACAAGTGGAAGTGATCTGTGTCAACAAACAAGACCTGCAAGAACATGTACAAATTGCAAATCCAACTTCAGAAATCACACATTTTTTTATTAAGCGTTTGTGCAAATGATTAGGGTTTTCTTGAAATGTGGTAAAGCAACAAATTACAGAAAACTTACTTATGAAATGATGAAAATCTCTAAGATTTACCACAAGACTGTAGAATTGGAAAATATATTGTTTGTTCATCGAATCCATGTTTATATGCTTAATCATCAAATCTAATTTCCACAGACAAAAGCAATAATAATTCGAACATTCATTATTCTACTTATGAATCTTGGGTAAGAGATGGCACATTTTCACTTTTGAAGTTAAGAACCTAGTCTAGTTCATTAATTAGATCAAATCAAAAAGAAATTGGAAGTTATTATGTCCAAATAATTTACAGTCAAAATGTCAAGTTCAATGTAAGAAAGGAAACGCTTGGCACTGTTGAGATCATGTAGCTAATCTTCACTCGATGCCATGTTGCTACAAAATCTAGCAGGTTTGATGAAAGGACTTACCAGGCAAGAGACCAGACCTTATGGCAACATTAAGGGTTGTTATCCGAATTGGATCATTATATTGTTTGTCATCCATCTCAATTCTTTCAGAAAGTAAAAAATAGAGGAATCAGCTCACAACACCATTTTTATCCATGGGATCTAGTTTGGCAAATTGGGGTTTGAAACTTTCCAGGATCATTTAGGGGCATCGAACGTCATTTCTAGGGGTAAAACTTTGTTGCTTTAACACCACATTTTTTTTCTATTTCTACACATAAACACCTTTCCAATGGCTCTAGAATCACCTCAATAGGAGTATGTATGTAAAAGTTACACCACTCGAAATTTGACCTTTTTTTGTACCACAATGATTCAAGAGAATGCGACATCAACCCACATTACACATGGAAAAGGGGCTAGCCAGATGATCGTGATAAAGAAGAATCCAGAAGAGTCCATATTGTAACTCTAGTTAAAAATTGGAGTCAAACCTAACGACTAGTAGGTTATCGGGTTGT
This sequence comes from Pinus taeda, assembly GCA_000404065.3. Classification (NCBI taxonomy): domain Eukaryota; kingdom Viridiplantae; phylum Streptophyta; class Pinopsida; order Pinales; family Pinaceae; genus Pinus; species Pinus taeda. The sequence continues at coordinate 40,242 of APFE030477371.1, read as the reverse complement.
GTTATAACAAGGCCACTAGGAAAAAAAGGGATTCCATTCTTTTTGAGTGTGTCTTGTTCCATAGACAATCAAAGTAGCCAAAAAGGATAGGGAGAGAGCACAGAGAGAGGATTTGTACACTGTAGTAGCCCACAAGCCATAGGTCTTACTTCTTTGTACTCGCAACCATTTTCTATTCAAATCAACAAAGCAAAGCGGGCCCACCTTCTTGTTGGGTTTTTCTCTCGAAAGGGTTTCCAAGGATATACCTTGTGTCACTTGTGGTTTGTGAGTTTTTATTTCATTGTCCTCTATTTCTGCATAATTATAATTTACGTGCACATGCAACAAACGATAATTTAGAAATTTAGAAATCTAAAGAGAAATAAATCCTCATAGTGTAGATTTCGGCTTTTCAAGTATAATTTATCAGAGTTGGTGTGATGAACTATCCAATGGAACATCTACGATAGTTTACGGATCATATTGGTATCATAGTAGGTTTCTTTGGTTATATTGTGGATATTTGCAAGGGATCTAGATCGGCTAAGACAAAAGTCATAAAACCCCAGTCAATGCCAACAAATCTATGAATAACCCTTGTGATCCTGCAAAAGAGAGGGTTTTGCTTCTGAAAGCACAAGTTGCAAATATAAACCATAACATGAATATCCTCACCAATATGATCTAACCTCGAGCCCTAACCAATAAGATCTAGCTATTCAAAGAAGATGGGGGTTCTAACACAAAGGTCCAATCAACGGGGAGATCAAGAAGAAACAAAGAGAATGCCGAAGAAAGAATCCCAAAAAGATCAACCCAGTTCGAGTGTTGTTAACCATTCACAGTCCATGTTCAAAATGGAAACAAAGGTCGATATCAAGTTGTATCAATGTGAGATCGATGCTTTGAAGCTAAATCACTGCTTGCAGCAATTAGAAGTTTATTTCAATATTCATCATATAGAGAAAGAACACAAGATTTCATTTGTGCAGCAGAAATTAGAGGGCCATGCCCTGACCTACTGGGAAAGCCACATAGAGACCTTGACGTTGGGGGGAGATCCTCCAATGGCAAAGTGGGAGGACTTTAAAACCCTCATAAAGTCACAATTTTACCCTATCAAGTATGTTGAGGATTAGTGGATTCAGTGGCACTCTTCCAGTAGAAGTAGAGGCAGAGATGGTCATAATGGTGGGTATCTACCCAATTAACACAGACGTACTCCTCAAGTATTTGGGGGGTCTACATAGCCATCTGCAGAAGAAAGTGATGTTGTTCAAGCCTCGAACGGTGAACGAGGCTTCTATATAGGCACAGTACATGGAGAACATAGGCTAAAAGAAAGGGAAATCAAGTGGATCGACACAGAAGGGGCACCAAGATGGTTCCAAGGAGGGGAAGAAGAAGCAGAAAGGGGGAAAAGATAAAAAGACAACAACCATAGCACACCAATGCAAAGATCCCTGCAACCACCATAACATTGACAATCATACAAAGGAGAAATGTTAGAAGTTGCATTCAGAGCTCTCCCCGCCATTTCGAGGGGGGTGCGAAAACTCTCCCTTCCATTGATATGGGCGGTGAGCATATGAACCGTTGAATCATGCGCCTTTCTTATTCAAAACCGACAAGACAATTTTGTCGTTTATTTACTTGGGTCTAATCAAATGCGCTTTATGGTATAACTTGAAATGCCAAAGTTTATAACTAAATAATTAATCCGGATTAAGAAATTAATCATATATTAAGAGAATTTAACATTTTTTTAATGTGGCGCATTTAGACTAGCAGCGCTTGCATTTATTTTTTATGAAAATGAAGCCTTTGTTTTCTTTTGCTTCCCTAACATTTTACTTTTCTTTTGCCTTCCTTCATTAAGGCAGCTAACTCTTATCATTTTATTGATATGGATTCCTATAAAACATTGAATTGTCCTAACATTTTAATTTTCTTTCTTTGGCATCCATATCCTAACTTAACATTTTAAAATTATTTTCGACTAATATACTAACTTATCAAAAGTTGAAAACCAAATAATGTTACAACAACACTTAGGATTTTCAATCATACATTATAGTTTTCTATTATGCTTCAGCAAGGCTAGTTATGATCCTAGGATTTTATCAATCATACTTAGGGCATCATTTTTAGGGTTTTCAGGCCATTAGGGTTAGGACATAATTAGGGTTTTAGCCATATTTGACAATGCCATATTGACATCAATGACAACCTTGATTAACATGTACAACTCAAAGCATCCTCGTACATGGGATGAGAGCCTCCACTATGTTCATCACAGCTATAACTGGGCTCTCCACAGCTCAACTGGCCACAACGCTTTTCAAGTGGGCTTGGGATTCCAGCCACTATGTCCCATTGATGTGGCCATACCATTTGCAGCTACTTAGGCAGATTCGGCTCATGTCTAGTTCGAAGTCGACAAGGCAAACAACATCATTGAGCACATTCAGCACATCCGCCAACAAGTCCATGACATATTAGACAGAGCCAACGCTAAGTACAAGCAGTGGCATGATCAACATCGGGTGCCACACAAGTTCCAGGTGGGTGACAAAGTTTGGCTACATTTCCAGAAGGAGTGCCTCGCTGGGCCCCACCACAAGCTTCGCTCGCTCTGATATTGGCCATACCCCATCACCAAGGCAGTAGGGGGTAATGCCTCTGAGCTCAGTATTCCAGCATTCATTCGTCTGCACCCAATGTTCAATGTGGACAGATTTCGGCCCTACTTTCCACCATTGTTGGACACATTCGACATTGCAAAACAACTCTCACCAACAGAGTTAAAACTAGACTGCATGGAACAAGCCACAACTGATTGGATCATGGACACAAATATCAAGAACACCCAACAGCGAAAGATCCAACTATATCGAGTTGTCAAAGTAGGCCAACTCCTTCACAAGGGAAAGTGGTTCACTAGGGACCAAGTTCAACAGAAGTTTCCTCATCTCATGGAGGAACTCAACGCAATGGGGACCATTGCTTCCTAAGGGAGAAGGAATGATCTAGGTGGATATTGGTGGCCACCCGCCTATTCCACTTGTACCCCCACCATTGTTTCTTTCAATTTTTCGATTTCCTTAATTGTAGCACAATTTACTATTTTTAGCAGTTTTTCGGGTCTTGAACTTCCGAAGTCGTTTTGAGGCCCTAAACGACATTTTTTTGGAAAATCACAGGTGGTGAATATGACATTTTAACTCGATGTTCATTGTAAGCAGTTGTAGTCCTTGGATAGATCTTTCTAACGAGGTATCGTGTGCATAAAACGAAGATCGTATGCCAAAGTTACGACCTTGGGAATTTGATGTACCAATTTACCCCAATGGGGCCCATAGTTTGGTGTTTCATCTCCTAAGGTTAGGTTTTTTGCTGTTTGGGGTTTTCCATTGTTTCTCAATAATAAATAGGCCTTCAAGCCTCATTGTAACACAGTTCAGAGGCATGTAGCTGTTATATACCTAGGGGGGATAATATGGGGTACAAAGGGAGGTACCCAAGGGAATAATGTAATGATGGGATGGGCCATAATAATAAATAAGGTGGTTAACCCGTATCAAGTAAGGAACCACAAGTAGTTAGTAATAATGTAATGGGCCCATGGTATTAGTTCGATGGTATGAGAGAACCATGGTAATAACCCATGGTATTGTATGTATGAGGCCTATACAGAAGCTAGAGACTCCACATGGAAAGATGTCAAGAAATATTGTATGAATAGGCATATGGCTTGTGGAGTGTTCTCCTGAAAAGTACCCAAGGGAATAATATTATAATGCGATGGGCCATAGTAATAAATAAGGTGGTTAACCCGTATCATGTAAGGGACCACAAGTAATTAGTAATAATGTAATGGGCCCATGGTATTAATTCGATGGTATGAGGGAACCATGGTAATGACCCATGGTATTGTATGTATGAGGCCTATATAGAGGCTAGAGACTCCACATGGAAAGATGTCAAGGAATATTGTATGAGTAGGCATATGGCTTGTGGAGTGTTCTCCTTCCTTAAGGAGTGAATGTATGGTGTTGCCCTACCTTAAGGGTTTTGAACAATAGAGAATCATTTCTATTATCTATTCAGATCTTGTTATTTTTTGTCATTATTTGCAGTTATTCGCTATATTGGTATTATTCATATCAGATCTATAACAAGTGGTATCAGAGTTATAACAAGTGGTGTCAGAGCACTTTCTTGGGCAAAGCAGAGAAATTTTTATTTTTTATTTTTTACAGGATTTCTGGGGCGAGGAGTTTGCAAATCAGATCTGTACATTTTGGGGCAAAATCTACAAAATATAATTGCAAATCTGAATTCTTTGCGAAAAATATCCGATTTCAAAAAAAAAAATCGACCGAATCAGAGTCCAGATGAAGGAGATATCGCTGATCTAAAAATCAGTGGTGTTGCAGACAATTTTTCAGAGCAGAGAATTGCGGCACAGATCTAGACGTCCTCGTGCAAGATCTACAAAATCTAATTGCAGATCTTGATTCTTTGTGAAAAAATACCCAATTTCAAGTTAAAAAAACAATGGAATCGGAGTCCGGATGAGGGAGATATCACTGATTTAAAATCAACTATTTTTCAACATTTTTTTGTGACGGCGGGACAGTTGTAGCGTGGATCAGCAATTCCAGTGTCTAGATTGGGATTTCTACCACAGAAGAAGATGCAGAATGGTTGTTCCATTTCCAAAAACAGGTCATAATAGGAATTATGAGCAATATTCACTGAATTGTGGCCATTTCAAATTTTCGCCAATTTTTTGGTTGATGGCAGGCCTAGATCAGAATTTGAGGGACTTGTATAAATTTGATAGCTCTCATCCAGCCAAATGGCTAGCACAAATGGAGAAATATTTCAAATTGAATTACATCTATGATGATGCGACTCAGCTGAGTGTAAGAAAAATGTACTTGGACAATGAAAGATGGCAATGGCGTCAAAGTTGCTACGGAAGGCCCCTGACTTGGGACACATTCAAAAAAGCTCTTATGGACCACTTTGACTGTAAATCTAATCTTGTGGATAAGCTCACACAGACAGACACACAGCCTAACAAAGATTTTATTTTTACAGGAAAGAAGGAAACCAAGAAACCTAAAGGGTTATTCTCTGTTGGTATCTCCTTATTGCAGGTTCATGGATTGATTCAGAAGGAGAAGATCATTGTTTATATAAATCCTAGTTGCAAGCATAATTTTATCATTGTTAATTTGGCAAAAAAATTGCAAGTTCTAGCAAAACAGATTGAAAACACACATGTAGATGATGAGGATGTTCAAGTGTATAAGGATTTGAAGATTTCTATGGATAAGTATGTGTTGCATGGTGATTTTTAGACTTCAGAGATGGCTAGTATGGATGTTGTTTTGGGATATCCTTGGATGGAATCTGTGGGTACTATCAATATTAATGTGCAGAAGAAATCCCTGAAGCTCTGGTATAAAAAGAAGAAAATTACATTACAGGATATTTCCATTAATAAACAGGTAGAGTACATGGACGCTGAAGCAGAAGATGTTCTAGTGACTGACATATGAGATGATGAGCCAGTGATGATTGACAATCAAACACAAACAGAGGCTGAAGCATAAAAGGTTACAGGTGTTGATACATCAGAGGAGGGCTCAGTGGCTGAAGTAATATTGAAAGATAAGACACCACCGCAAGCACCACAACATGCACCAGATAACAGTCAGGCTCCAGTAAGGGGTGAATTAAAGAAAAATGCACCGTGGGTTCAAACTTCAACATATTATCACCCACATCCCTACAGGACAACAACCAAGAAGATGGCCACCAATTAGCCACAAGGATAACAACCCCCGCATGATAGATAGAGAGGAGCGAAGATCCACCTACTACACATCAACACAGAAGAGTTGTTACGGTCAACTTCCATCTCAAGCGAGCAAGGCACCAGCAAGATCGAGGGTTCACCTTTCTCTTGGATGGCTAGTTGCACGTGCATGGTACCAGTGGACTACTCTTTTGAGCAGATCTTATTATTTGTGTTCTTCCCATGTTTCGGGGACGAAACATGCTAAGGGGGGTGGAATGTTATATATCTAAGGGGGATAATATGGGGTACAAAGGGAGGTACCCAATGGAATAATGTAATAATGGGATGGGCCATAGTAATCAATAAGGTGGCTAACCCATATCATGTAAAGGACCACAAGTAGTTAGTAATAATGTAATGGACCTATAGTATTAGTTCGATGGTATGAGGGAACCATGGTAATGACCCATGGTATTGTATGTATGAGGCTTATATAGAGGCTAGAGAGTCCACAGGGAGAGATGTCAAGGAATATTGTATAAATAGGCATATGGCTTGTGGAGTGTTCTCCTTCCTTAAGGAGTGAATGTATGGTGTTGCCCTACCTTAAGGGTTTTGAACAATAGAGAATCATTTCTATTATCTATTCAGATCTTGTTATTTTTGGTCATTATTTGCAGTTATTGGGTATATTGGTAATATTCATATCATATCTATAACAAGTGGTATCAGAGCTATAACAGTAGCCACCACATCTCTTCTCGGAGATAAGCTACCATCGCCCGAGCTAGTTTATTTCCATTCTATATATAAAAGCATATTTCAGCTATTTGATATTAATGAAATGAAGTTTTATGTTTGTTGCATCTTTGTGTTTATGGTTATATCTATAATTTGTTGCGTTCATGTTTAAATCCGGATCAGTCCCAACCCCTGGTGGGCAATGAACCATCTCATCTTAAAAAGGGGATTCCACTGCTATATCTTACACATCATGCCCTAACCCCTTGAGCCCTCAGCAGTCAATCAAAGAAAATCATCAAAAAAAGGCAAAAGGCATAAAAAAAAGGTGGAAAAATTAAGGTCGGGCGACCTCATGTACCACGATTGCTCCCTCCTATCCATTATAAACCCCAAGTGTGGGCTTCCCTCTTATCAGCTACCCTTGTACCCCACCATGTGACCCAGGGTTTCCCCTTCTCATTCCCTACTTCATTCACCTATCTACCACATGCCACCACCTTTTGAAGGATGTACCTTGACTATATTATCCCCTTTAGAAGTAGAAACCACCTAATAGGGCACTTAGTTAACCCCATCTGGATTTTAGGAGACATTAGCACATCCTGAAGCCCATTATGGAAGGGCAAGCCATTATGAAGTCCCCACCTGTGGTCCATGGTTAGGTAATCTCATTTACTCTATTTCCCCTAATGACTTGTTGTACTGAAAGGCTAGGGGATGCATCTTTGGGTTTGGTCTCCCTATATGGGATCCTAATCCTCTAGAGGGCTACATTGGCACATATAGGGTGAGCATTGAGAGCCATGGGCCTCTACAACAGTAGATTGCACTTCATGGATCCCCACAGCCATTCAGAGATTGCTCATGGTTCACTTATTGGACGACGAGAATGCACATGATCCATCATGCCTAGCCGGCCACAAATCTACACCATACACTTGGTAGATGATCCAAAATTGTACGATGATGTGGCATCACCTACACTATCATCCTAGCCCTTGCAGGCGACCTACATGCATCTTCAATTTGTATGGAGACCCATGATGACACTTGTGTGCCCCCACATTCCATTGCTTTTGAGGGTCTTATTCTTCATTGTGGCACCCATGGACCTCATTAGGCCTATTAGAGGGGCCTATGACATGCATAGATTATTATTTGACCTCTTGAGAGGCTTACTTTTTCATTTATGAGCTAGTTTGGTGGTCTTGTCACCAAAAGTTCTATTATTAGCACATGATTTTATTTTTGGGGCTTATGTACGCCAAGGAGGCTAATTCAAACTCCTAAGTTGTGTATAAATAGGAGTGAGATGATTTCATTTCTCATCATTATTTTGGTTTGGATCCCTTATCTCTCTTGAGATTTTCGCACTTTTTCCTAAGGATGAATTGGAGCTTTATGGATGAGTTTTGGTGTAGGTCTATCTTCTCTTAGAGCTTCTTTATTGTCAATTGTGAATGGATGGATATACTCTATTACATGTAAGTACATGCTTTTGATGTTATTATTGTTTACTTTTGTCATAGATGTTGGATTGAGATTTTTGTTGTTCTAGCGCACAATTGTTGCATGCATGTATAGCTTAATATTGTAGAATTTGTCTTTACTTCGATGTATGGGCCATGTAATAGGAGCGAAATCTCTTAGGGGTAAAACTTGACCTTGACAAGCCATTTCTCTTCCACATCGAAGTAAAGCTGCAAGGTTGCTTCTTCTTGACCTAGAAGGCAAAACGAAGTGATCTTGAGGCCTCCTTGACTCAGAACCAAGAAATCCTACTCTTAATCAACATAGACTCCATTCTCCCAAAAATTAAGGCACTGATCTTCCAAGGGTGGTCACTAAAATCCACATTTTCTCACATCCTTACAGGACTAGCCACATTGGGGTGACTAGAGCATCAATTTCCCGGTAAGCTAGCCATAAAAAAATCGATTTCCTACGGACTACTATGTTGGCCTTTCCTCTAGCCCTCCTCCAATTTTGAAGGCATTTCGACAGTGGAGTTGGAAGAAAATTCAAGCCCTAGCTTCAAGATCAAAACTTGCCCTGCCATCCCCAAGGCTAGTACCTCATAGGATCAAGACAACATTTCAAGTGAAATTTCTTTGTTGATCCTTTCCCCCACCTTGTCTAAGGTAAGAATATCATTGGTTGCTTCATACCTTCCTCATATCCTAGATCGGGTCCACTTGGCCCCGTTTGGTCCCACTCCTTCAAAAGACCATTCTTTAAGAACCATCAGGGATACCAATTCTAACAAGGATTTTAGGGTTTGAGGAACTCCTTCACGAAGCCTATTCCCATACACCTAACCCCCAAAATCGTCTCTCCCTTTCCCTAGAATCTATACTACCTTGCTTAGTGAGCAAGCAAGCTCCATATTTCAAACTCTTATGGGAAATGGTTAGTTTGGGTCACTCATACCCATTGATTTATCATTCATCAGTGACTCCAATACATATATCGGGTCTCCTCCCATCGGTGAAAGTTCGTAAATAGAAGGGAGCCTTAGCTAAGGTGACAGTGGGCTAAGTCTCCATATGTTGCCCTTAGCCTAGCATTTTCCCTTTAGGGATTCCCCTTACGTCCTCGGCTAGTTTGAGCAGTAACAGGACTTCTAAGGAATATTAAAAATATAGTGGAAATAATAAAATAAGATTAATCATTAGATTACCTCATCAAGTTTTGGAGGGAAAAAAAAGAAAAAATTACTTTTTCAACTCGTATTTTCAACTTATCTCCCTACGATTTTACTCAAATTTCGAGCAGGAACGCTCATTGGATGTGGAATTTAATTTTGCATCCAAGGAGTACCCATGTTGCACACTTTCAATGGACCCTACTAGACGAAAAATATGAAATACATGAAAATGTGTTATTACAATCACAGATTTTCGTGTATTTCACATTTTTCGTGTAGTAGGGTCCATCAAAAGTATGCAATATGGGTACTCCTTGGATGCAAAATTAAATTTCGTATCCAACGAGTGCTCCCACTCTAAATTTGAGTAAAAGTAGCTTTTTTATTTTTTTATCCTTTTACATATTTACTCCAAAAATATTGAATCATCCCCCATGGTTGACATCATCATATTGAATCCTATTGGTTCTTATGAAGTTGATTTTTGTTGTACATTTTTATTTTGAGGCCCATTTTTTACCTCAAAATTTCTCTAATGAGTCACCTTATACCCTAGCATTTGAATATCAATCTTAGGTAACCTTATAACATAACGAGACTCCTCTCAGCGAAGAAAATCCATAAATAGCAGGGGGTTTTGGTTGTGGTGACAGTGGACCATCAACCCATTGTTGTCACTTGGACTAGTTCCAACCTTGTAGGGTACCCCTCTCCAAGGCCTGCTAGATTTCGCAACAACATTTTTGTTGTTGTTATCAGCGACAAAGCAAGTTTGCCTTCATGAAATTTGATTATTTAGCCTCATTCCTAATGACAATATAGATCTTTTTGGCGATTCCAGTGGAAGAATGAAGCCCTAGTTTTTCATTGAACCTCAAATTCAATGCTTGTAGGGTGAAGCAAGCATCTCTATGGGCATTTGAATTCACCCTAGCGACTCCCTATTTGATTATTATACAAACCCTGAGATAATGGCTCCTTGGGATTTGCAAGAATCATACCCAACTTTGGACATTACATGGATCCCTGGATACTCGAATAACTTTGTTTGGAAATATATGGGAGATCTACCAAAGTTCGATGGTGATCCATCTTCAACAGCTAATCATATTGCCAAATTCATCAAGCATGCCTCAAAGGTCAACATGGTATAGTGGTACATCAAGATGCTCTCATAGGTTTGTCTTATTATCTCTATGGCATATAAGCACCAGAAGTGGCTTTATCACTCATGTGAACCAAAAAGCATTCCTTCATTTCCCATATTGATTAGAGAATTTATAAAGTATAATGGACCGAGTTTTCAATCTAACAAGGAGGCTCATCAAATTGAGGAGGTAGCCCTCAAAAGATAACTTTATCCCTCTTATCTCATTGATATTGAGGAAAGGAACTTTCAACACTAAGTTGAAGAAGTTGAGGGGGAACACCATAAGCAAGAGGAAGACTCCTCCCTGGATCATCAAGAAGAAAGGATTCATAAGGATCGTGATGAAAGATGAAACTATCAAAAGAGAAATTCAGGCCATCCCCACCCCTTTCATGGGTGTCAAAATTGGTGATAAGTATCCTAAGCTCCTTTAAAAGGATGATCCTCTTTATCCCCTACAAATTGACATTAGAGATTTCTTGCATGTTGAAGAAGGGAAATGGGATGTTGATAACCATCATTTTCACAAAGACCCGATTTATGATATTGATAATCATGTTAATGGGGACCTTGCCTTACGCTACCTTCCTTATGATCAGGAGGATGTGTTAAAATTGGCAACTAGGGCCAAACTCCATGTGGTTCATCTTATTTATGGCAGCTGATATTTTTCTTGGATCCCTCTCGCCGAGAGGTGTAGGATTGATCTAAAGTTCATCTAATTCCGATAAGTATTCATGGAGTTATGATTTTATTTGTGTTAATAAGACAATTCGTCAAAGACGGCCAACAACCAAATAAACCCCACATGTGCTCAACATTTTAGTATAAAAGGAGATGACTTGAGAGTCATTTCTCGCACACACTTCTATCTTGATTTCTCTCCACTTGTCTTGGGTTTTAGTGGAAGAGAAATCTAGGAGTGGAAGCCCTAGATGTTGGAGGAAATAAGACTAAGGGAGCTACCCTAGAGGAGATGCCCTAGCCCTAGACATTGTCAAAAAAGAAGTCTAAAACATTGTCAAGGAAGCATGCCCTAGCCGCAGTCTTAGAGGAATCTTATCACAGCAAAGAGAGCCCCTAAACATTGTCCAAAAGGTAGCCTTAAACACAGTCTAAGCGCAGCCCTCAGCGTTGTCTAAAGGGCATCCCTAAACACTGTCTAAAGGCAGCCCTAAACACTGTCTAAAGGTAGCCCTAAACGCAGTCTAAGGGAAGCCCTAAACTCTGTCCAAAAAGAAGCCCTAAACGCAGTCTAAGGGCAGCCCTAAACGCTGTCCTAAAGGCAGCCCTAACACAGTCTAAAGGGAGCCCTAACGCTAACCTACGGTGCCCTAGATGCAGGCCTAATACAACATGAGAGTTTGACGACTCAAACATGCCCAGGACAACAATGCTAATAAATGGAACAACTGGGCTACATGGTGTTGCTAAGACACATGGAACAGCAGCAAGGTATAGCATGACTGATAGGGACAGCAGCCACAACAATATATCTAGGTAGCAGCGGCAAGGGACAGCTGTGTGGCAACATGATAAGCTTCAGAACAATGATGGGACAACAATGACATTGATGGGACAGCAGCATGCTGGGACAAAACTATGATGGGACAGCAATGACATTGATAGGACATCATCATGTTGGGACAGAACTATGATGGGACAACAATGACATTGATGGGACAACAGCATGTTGGGACAGAACTATGATGGGACAGCAATGACATTGTGCAGCAGTGGCACAATGGGATAGCAGCAACAACAAGGTGCAGCAAGTACAAGGTGCAGCGAGGTGCAGCGATAGTACTTGGGACAACAATGATGCTTGGTGCAGCAAGTACATGGTACAGTCATGATTGGTGAAGCATGATAAGATGCAACATAGTGATGATGGGTGCAACATGTTGAGGTGCAACATGATGACGAGATTCAGCACAATGATAGGTGAAGGAGTCACTTTGGAGAATCAGTTGAAGCATCATGTCTTCAATTGATGTCACGTATCATCTTCTTAGAGATGATCTATGCTCTTATCTAGATAAGTCAAAGTGTTGACTTCTGTTGTAAATGTACTATCTCTCTCTCTCTCTCTCTCTCTCTCTGCTGAACCT
>APFE030477371.1:10489-27569 GCA_000404065.3 Pinus taeda | reverse complement strand
GGGTTTGTCCCTGGCTAGCGCCACATCTTGTGTCCTCTTGTCTTGGCTTGTCTTCTGCGATTTATGTTTATGTTCTATCTGCAATTTACTTTAATGTTGTCGTGATTGCTAATCTGGAAAAGATATTGAGCTAACTGTGAAAATTGAAGTAAATTGCTTTAAGCATAAAACATACCTAAAATTAACAGGATGCATTTCAGTCATCCTTAGAGCCTCCAGCTATCATTCCCCAATGCACAAGTCTTGAAAATGTCAAACCTATGATGTTTGGAAATTTGTCCCTTTTTAATATGATCATTGTAGTGAGCAACCTAGTTACTGTGATCCTCAATGTTAGTTATCCCTTTCACTATACCCCTCCTGGCATCGCCTTAAGGACAACAAGAATAATTGCATCAGTAAGGAGGATTTTGAGAAGAAATACTTGGGCTTAATTATTCATTTCTCTATATTCAAGCTTGAAGGAATAACCCCATGGTGCGGGCATGATTCCCCTTTTTTCCCTGGTCGTTTTCATAAATTGTGGTCATCTCATGTTCCCACTATGAAATTTTAACACTGTTGCAAATTTATTATTCTCCTATCAATTTGATTGTTTGTCTTCTACAATTTATATGCGGCAAACACTAAACAAAACACTACTGCAACTTCACAGAAAATAAATAAACCACAAGAACTAAAAAAATATTGCACACACACAAATAATGAACATCAATATTTTTGGACAAATGTCCCTGGAAAAACCTAGTGTGGGTAAGTAAAAACAGTTTTATAGATGAGTATTTAATTTTTCTTCAGCAAATTTTTGTGATTTAAAAATTACAATTGTTTCTCATAACTAGCAAATCTCTGGAAAATTATTTCTATCACTTTTGTAAGTCGATTTGCCTTCTTGGGGACAATTCAACCCCTCTGATCCAATTTAGCCTCCCTCTGGCTCACTAAATCAAACCACGTGTGTGGCCCCTAGCAACTCGCATTGGCTAGGAAAATCAACTTGACCTCCTTTGAAATTCGACTTCTCCTAGAAAACTCAAAATCTCTTATGCAAATTGTTCCCTCCAGCAAATTTCTCCTTGCTCTAGCAGCTTAGCCTCTTTGAAGCAACTCGCACCACTAGAAAACTTGGCCTCTCTCTGCAAATAAAATCAATCTCCCTCTAACTCTGAGAAATAGGAAATCATTGTGAAGAATTTCCTCCAGCAACTCTGTCTTCAATCATTGTTGATCTCGATCTGCTGGTGTCCTCACGCTACCATTGCACCCTTGCTATCACTACAAATTTGTCTTCGATTTAATCCCCAAAATCCCATCGATTTCCTCTTATAATCTCTCATTGAGAAATCAACGGCCACGATCTAATATCAATCGATGGCTAAGATAATTTTGACCCCATTAAATGACCTCTCTAAAAGTAGCTAGAGGAAAAGAGATTTACCTCAATTAACCCTGATTAATTAAGACATTTCCCTAAGTTAAACTTAGGAAAAATAATAAATTGGCTAATTAATTCTAATTAATGTAATTTTCCTTAGAAACTTTTTCCAGGTATTGGAGAAAATCAAGCCATTGTGTTCCTTAGCCTCATGAACACCAGCTAAGACTAGAACACTTGTCCAAGCTACATAAACTAACACTCCCTCTTAGCAAGGAATGTGTTATGCATAACACCCATCTTGTCTCTGAAGAAGATGAATCTCGCCTTCCCCAAAGCCTTCATCAATATATCTACTACTTGCTCATTTGTGGGTATATATTATATCTAAACAATCTTGTGTTGCACACAATCCCTCATGAAGTAATATATGATGTTTATATGCTCGGACCTGTCACGAAACACCGGATTCTCTGGGAACCTGATGTAACTTTGATTGCTGCAAAGTATCACCATCGTCTCAACCCTTTAACCAAACAAGGCTACTAGCAGCTTCCGAAGCCATATGGATTCACATGTAGCCATACTCGTTGCTATGTACTTTGCCTCTATAGAACTCAGTGCCACAGACTCGTACTTCCGACTGTACCAAGAAACAGCACTTGATCCCATGTCAAAGCAGCACCCTGAAGTGCCTTTCCAATCCACTGAATTACCTACCCAGTCTGCATCAGTATAGTCGAGCAACCTGACACCATCACCTCGAGCATATCTAATGCCACACATGATAGTGTCACGCAAATAACTCAACACATGTTTAGTTGTTCTCAAATGAACTCTGTTCGGTTCCACAATGAACTGACTAAGAGAGTTTACTACATAGGATATATTTGGCCTAGTGTTGACCAAATACATGAGAAAGCCAATCAACTATATGTACAAGGTGGAGTCTACATCCTACCCCTTGGCTATGAATACCTTCCTCCAATTCGTGATCATGGGTGTAGACATGGCTCTACAATCCTCCATCTTGAACCTCCTCAGAATCTCAATGCAGTGTTTCCCTTTACCAAGGAAAATCTCCCCATTTGTCTGTCACACCTCCATGCCCTGTTGAATGGCGTTGTCATTGATGCCAACATTAGTAAATGAATGCTCTTAATATTTGTTTGGATTGTATCAAGTTGGAAGCTTCAGTGAAAGGATGGTTGGAAATCCTAGCTCTATGGTTTCGATTCCTTGGGCAATGAACATACCCTATTCTTGTTGAAGGTTTTTGAAGAAACAAATCACTAAATTTGCCTTGGAGATCTCCACCATTGGATTCTCCTCATTGAGTCGATTTCAGTGGTATGTGACACGTCACAAGAGCCTACATGGTTTGAGAGATATCCTTGTTTGAAGTTGAAGACCCCAACCTACAGGTAAAAACCCAAAGGACGATGATGTGGCAGCTCCTCTTTGGTCAACTCAAATTGTTCAGTCGTAAGACTCCTCTCCAAAAGTTAAAATAATACATCTTGTGGAAAAAAGAATTATTGTGAATATTTGTTTTTAAAGTCAAGGGCATGAGAGGGTTTTGCTTTAAAATAGGATAAAATTAAAAAATAAAAAATAAAAACCTTCAAGGGGTTTTCCTCTTCAAATTTGAATGTAATATGTGCATTCTCCCTCCAAAACTAGAATTCAGATACCTCCAACAAGTTCCTTCAAAATCTATAAAAAGGGTTGTGATTTCTCCAAATAGATCGAACTCAATGTATATCACTTGAGTACTCTTGCTCTAGAACTAAACTCGACCCTTGAGGTGAAATTATCTAATCAGAAGAAAGGGTTTTGGGAGTTTTTGCTTGCATTGAGGTTTTGGGATTCATTTGGGTATATTCCATTGTAGATTGAAGATCGAAAGCTTTGTGCCATCATTTAACCAGCTCACATGTTCGGCCCTCATTAGGGCATCAAATTACAGGACTTATGGCAGCGAAGTTCTGAGGCTTACCTAACATATATTTGGACAAGATTGTGCAGACCTAACCGCAATAAACACATCATCATTATGTGATGCAAGAGCATCATAAATATTTTTACTCTATGTAATTTTATTTTATGTAATTTTTAGAAGTTTAAGTCAGTTTGAGTGAAAGGTGACGTTTCTCTTTTAATAAATGGTTTAATAGCCAAGTGTAGCTCCAATCATGCGGAGATTGAGAGCTAACTATTAGCTAGGATTTATTTCTATTTATATCATAGTCAGATCTTATTTTTATGGATCTAAACAATAATCTGTTGTAATTCTAACTGTGGCCACATTAAAATAATAAGAGATTGCGTATGAGGGGAGTGCGTGGTTGTTGAAATATAATTCCTAACTTTGTTAATGCGTTTTTTTTCCTAATCACAATTATCATCATGAAAGGGTAGGTTGAGATTCGACTGCATAATGGTGATTGGTGGGACTGTGTATTCTTGTTCATAATGGGTGTGTGATTAAACACTTAGCAAATATTTAGTTAAAACCTAAGTTTTCCATCCGTGTTCACTGTAAATGAGAGATGGATCTGTGATTTGCGAGTGTCTTATGTGAAACCTCTGCAATTTCTCACAATCTCTCCCATCACAACCGCAAAGATGTCAATTAGTGCCATCGATTGAATGTGCTACAGGAAGGCATCCACGGGCATCGTTGTAAGCATTATAGCGTGGACCTTTTTCTCTACAAATCATGTGACCATGTGTGCGCTATGTATTGGATGTCGAAGGTGGATAGTGTAGCACAACTAGTTGCTCTTTCATATGAGAACCATATCGTCCAATGGTTTAAAAAAACACAATGGTATTCTAGATTCCAACCTGATGGTAGTGTTTTTAATTGCAGCGTTGTTGGCTTATTTTTAAGTTAAATCAAGATCAAGGCCGAAGGCCTAGTTTTTGTTTAAATATTATTGATTTTATATCAAATCCTTGCTTATTCATAATTGAATTATGTTGGAGATAATTGTCAGCATCATTTTGGTATCAGAGCAGTAAGTTTCTCTCTAGAAAGGGGAAATTGATCTTATTAAACATTGAAACCTATGTTGCAGGAAACATTGCCCCTAGGTCCGTTTCAGCCAAGAAACGAAACGGAAGCATGGAAACATGTATTGTATGGCCTAGAAACAAGTTTCCGGCCTGGAGAAACGTGGCTTGTATGGTCGGAACAGAGTTTTCAGACCGTACGACAGAGTTTCCACTTCATATCACGATTTTTCTTTTTCCTTTTTTTGTTTTTGTTTTTTCAGTTCCAATTTTTTATTGGGCGAATAAAATATCTTGTGGATGCTTCTAGATGCCTCTCTCAAGTTATAAAAAGTCTCTCACCTCATTCCCTCATCACACAATTGAGCAAGTCGTTTCTCTTGAAGACGGACGATTTTAACAAAGAAAAAAAGAGGAAGAGCGCAGTGGTCTGTTGTCTTTATAGTTCTTGCATCCTCATAGTCTTTATTGTACTTGCAACCTCATATATATAATAAAGGCTGATTTTGAGATTTGGATATATAATAAAGGTTGATTTTGGATATTTCGATATTGCTATTTTCATTATGTGATCATTCATGAGTAAATGTGATGTAAATTTAATCATAATAATTAAACTTTAAATGTAATAAATTATAATGTATCATGTATGCTTTATGATTGCACATAACATTTCTTAAATGTCCTAAATTCTAATATATATATATCGTGTTTCCCCGTTTCCAAAATTTGGGGGGGTCACGTTTCGTACCCCTCCCGTTTTAGAAACTCGTACTCATTTCCCTGTTTCATGCAACTTAGATTGAAACTGATTTGTTTATTGATAAATGGCATTCAGAATTAGAAGAGGTAGAGGTCCCGAAAGAGGTCGACCGGCTGCAAATGCGGAATTGCGAGATAAAGTAAGAACTCTTCGACGAAGACTAGAAGCCATGGAGGTTGCCAGGCATCATGATCACATAGGGGATACCAGTGAGGAAGAAAAACTTCCAAAAGAGGAAGAAGAGAGAGCTGAAGAACCCCCAGAAATCAGAATTCTAAAGTCGGTTTTTGGTCTAGGTTTAGGTCAAAGGCAGAAGTACCTACATACAATCGCAGTGTAGATTCAAAAGAATTAACAGATTGGATTAATGCCATGAATAGGCATTTTGAGTATGCAGAAGTGTCGAAAGACAAGCAAGTCAGATTTGTTGTTACGAAGTTGAGAGGACATGTTGCTTTATGGTGGGATGGAGTGCAAGAAGAAAGGGCCTTGAAAAACAAAGCCAAGATCAAGAGCTGGTGTAGGATGACTGCTAAATTGAAAAGTAAGTTCCTTCCTAAAGATTATCAATTAATTTTGTTTAGAAAGATGCAGAATCTTAAGCAAAAGATGATGACTATTAGGGAGTATACAAAGGAATTTTACAATTAGATCAAGGTACATAGAAGATACACCTGAGAGAGTTTCCAGGTATATCAATGGATTAAGGTTTGATATTCAAGATGAATTAAGTTTAATGTCATTGGGATCCGTTGAAGAAGCATACCAAGTTGCATTGAAGGCTGAGGAAAAGTTGAAGAGAAAGCAAGGTCAGAAAATGAGAATAAGAAGTGTCGGAACAAAAGAGCAGCAGCAAAAGGGAGAAACTAGCAGCTCAAACCGGCTGTCACAACTAGAGAAAACTAGTGATGCTAGAGGAAGGACTCCTTCAAGGGGTAGAGGCAGAAGCAGAGATCAGGTGAGATGTTTCACTTGTGAACAGTTGGGACATTATTCATCTGAATGTCCAGAAAAAGTTGGAAAACAAAAAGGGATACAAATAGCACAAACTGAGCCAAAACCTAAACCTCCAAAAGCAGTGGAAGAATGCGTCAACGCACTAAAAGAAGGAGAAGCTTTGCTGTTGAAACAAGTGTTGGATGCAAATGAACTTGTGCAAAGAAGAAGCTTATTCAGGATGACATGCAAGGCAAAAGGTAAATGTTGCAAATTAATTATTGATAATGGAAGAACTGATAATTTGGTTTCTACAGAGATGGTGGAGAAGTTGCAGTTGGATAGAATGCCACATTCTGCACCATACAAAGTTTCATGGCTACAAAAAGGACAACAAATGTTGGTAAATGAACATTGTCGAGGGGAGTTTCAAATTGGCCAATACAAAGAACGAGTTCTCAATGATATTGTGTAAATGGATACTTGCCACGTATTGCTTGGAAGACCCTAGCAGTATGACAGAAGAGTGAACTGTGATGGTAGGATGAACACTTACAGTTTTGAAAAGGATGGACAAGATCATGTGTTACTACCTATAAGAACTAAAGGTACCAGAGAGGCAGCAGATCCAAACATATTATCAATGAGCGAGAAACAATTGGTTACCAGCAATGCAAATATTAGAAAGCAAGAGAAATCAGCGGAAGTAGAGCTGACCAATCTACCTTCAACAAATCAGAATTCATTTAATTTTGAAGATGAAATGTTTCGTGAGCCAGAAAATGTAAAATCAGCAGTACTTTCCATGGCAGAAATAGTCATGACAGAAGAGATCCAACTTAATAAACAGTAGTTAGTAATGCTGGAAAACTGTGGACAGGAAAAGCTTGAAAAGAATGATACAAATGACAAGGGAGAAGGGAGTTTTGAACAGAAAGATAATGCGGAACAGCAAAACCAGCATGCATGGTCTCAATTGATCCTTGCAGTTTTATGGATTTTAATTGCTTGGATAATGAAGGAAGGATATGCCCAGTCAAAGAGAAACAATTGCAGGAAAATCATGTTCCATGTCAACAGTGAAAAGTTCAACTGCAGTCAGTGAACTTATGTAGGAAGGAATGGATGAGAGGATTGCTTAAATGGGGAAACCACCCAAAGAAGAAACCTTGGGTATCTACTGCATTGTTACAGAAAAGCAGTAGAAGGGAGCCTCATGGACAAGTCTATGAACAATTTGAAGTTTGGGTGTATGATGCAGGAGCATCGTAAATATTTTTGCTCTATGTAATTTTATTTTATGTAATTTCTAGAAGTTTAAGTCAGTTTGAGTGAAAGGTGAGATGTTTCTTTTAATAAATGGCTTATTAGCCAAGTGTAGCTCCAATCATCCGGAGATTGAGAGCTAACTATTAGTTAGTATTTATTTTCTACATCTATTAAGGTCAGATCCTATTTTTATGAATCTAAACAATAATCTGTTGTAATTCTAACCGTGCCCACATTAATATAATAAGAGATTGCGTATGAGGGGAGTACATGGTTGTTGAAATATAATTCCTGGCTTTGTTAATGCGTTTTTTTTTTCTGATCACAATTATCATCACGAAAGGGAAGGTTGAGATTCGACTGCATAATGATGATTGGTGGGACTGTATTATTGTCCATAGTGGGTGCATGATTAAACACTCGGCGCATATTTAGTTAAAAACTAACTTTTCCATCCATGTTTACTGCAAATGAGAGATGGACCTGTGATTTGCAAGAGTGTCTTATGTGAAACCTCTGCAATTTCTCACAATCTCTCCCATCGCAGACGCAGAGATGTCGATTAGTGTCATCGGTTGAATGTGCTACAGGAAGGCATCCACAGGGATCACTGTAAGCATTACAGTGTGGACCTTTTTCTCTGCAAATCGTGTAACCACGCATGCACTGTGTATTAGAAGTTGGTGGATAGCGTAGCACAACCAGTTGCTCTTTCATACGAGAACGATATCATCCAATGATTTAAAAAAACGCAGTGGTATTCTAGATTCCAACCTGTTGGTAGTGTTTTTAATTGCAGTGATGTTGGCTTATTTTTAAGTTAAATCAATATCAAGGCTGAAGGCCCAATTTTTGTTTAAATATTATTGATTTTATATAAAATCCTTGCTTATTCATAATTGAATTATGTTGGAGATGATTGTTGGCATCATTATGTGTATCATCAACCCTCTGTTAGGGCAATCTTTCTTGTGACATTTCAAGACCAGCAAAGAAATTACAAGACAATTTGACCATGCTTCTGATATGGATCAAGCCTATGAGTGTTGATAGTTGATGATGAGGATTAGGGCATCACTTTGTGGCATCTTTTTTATCTTCAAAACAGATCTAACTCCAGTTTGATAGTGGTCACCTGTACAATCTTGGACCTGGCATCATTTTGATTTGTGGTTGAAGCTACTAAAAAGACCATACAACTATCTTATATATGTGACCTTATGAATGAGACAAAGACAAACTTGGAAGCCGATTCATGTGTGCGATTAACCTCTGAAGGACAGCAAAAGGGAACTGTAATATCAAACCTTGTATCATTCCCAAAACAGTCACAGCTTGTGATCTTGACTCTTATGGAGGCTATATGACCAAGGGTTAGACTTGTATTAGGGCATTTTCTGAGATTCTGTCCTGAGATTCTGTCCCTGTGAGAAGCCTTTGAACTATTGAGGTTACATTACAATTCATCCAGGCCTACTGCTCTATTGAAGAACCAGAATTCTAAGGTTACTTGTACACATTCACACTTTCTGTTGTATTGAAGCCGACTTTATGGAATAAGAATTGCTTCTAGAAGCAATATTGAAACCTTGCAGACCTAAGTATGACCGAAATACAAGAGATAACATGAAATAATACCAACATTGGTGAATTCTATACCTCAAAATTTGGTCTGTCGACTTGAGAACCTGTTGTAACTACAAGCAGAGTTAGAGTACGTTTGCTACTACAGTCAAAACTTAAGTAACCTTGATGAAGACAAAGTGACCTAGTTGTACAGTGATCTAAAAGACATCAACAATCAAGAAATCTCCAGATCTGTTAAAGTTGTGACTTCATAATAAGAGTGACACTTCCAGACTCTAGGAAAAAAGGCTAATATTCAAAGGAAGTTGCACCTATACAATGACTTGATTGTTGAAGCATTTCTGAAGAAATTCTTGCATTTGATTGATTGGGCATGTGTAAATGTAGTTTGATCAGCAGAAGGTATCTTTATCAAGAATCTATAGTCTTCCCTTTTGAAACAACGAAACCATGACTACACAAGAGCACCTCCTGTGAAGCTTTCATTACAATCTAGGATCTGCAAAGGTTGTATCAGTACCAGTGCACTAATTTTAGACATGAGTAGTGGTCTCATATTCAACAGTGAATAAGGTATCAATATATGGCAAACTTGACATTGTGACAGTAACAATTGATGCAAAGGAGATCTTCATGAAAGTGATATAGCAGTAATTTTTATGACACTGTTCTCTATACATGATAGCAATCACCTTGTTGACAATAGGGACTTAATGATAAGATAGTGCTCCATATATGCATTGACTGGACATGATAAGTGGTTGTGACTTTTGACACAACAATCTTAATGAAAGATAGTGAAACAGTGGTCTTGCTCTTATACATGACAACAGTGACCTGTGCTTCTACAGAGAGGACATCCATGTTACTATTTTGTTGATTGATCTTGGGTAATTGTAACAGTGAGACAGGATTTCTATGGCAGTGATACTGTGACTTGGAATCAATAGAAACAGATTTGACAGAGCTAGAATTTGATGATATTACTACAGATTGATGATGCTTGAGCAGTGCTAATGTTAGTGGTGGACCTAATTGAATCCTGCCAGGGTTTGAGCAGAGGTTGATGATCTTATAACAGTGATCCTAAACAGTTTATAACAGCGTGATGTATGGCAGTTCTAGAGCAGAGGATTCGATATCTCAAGTTAAAGTAGAATTGGCAGATTTGGTTATGGCAGGGCACTTGGCAGAGTTGTGGGAATAGACTGTTGTCGCAGATAGCAGTGTTGTGGTCAGGGTAGATGAGGTTTGATTGATTTGATTGACAAAGATTATTTTTCAGATTCTTGTTTTGTAGTTTCTTATCGAGCACAGGTGGATCCAGTCTAAAAATTGTGAAACGTGGTCTGCCAGTTGATCAGGGTGGCAGGGTGGTGCAAGACTAGAGAGTGGAGTCTCCTTCAGGTTCAAGCCTGAAAATATTTAAGGGAGGAAAGGTGGTGCTAGGGCAAGATGTAGCCTGCGCAAGGCGTTGGAGCATTCGTCCAATAGCAGCTGGTAAACAGGGTGTTGGAGTGTCCGTCAAGTTGGAGGACGAAAACTAGGGCGTTGGAGCATCCTTCCAGTTGCAGCTAGTAAACAAGGCATAGGAGCATCCTACGGGTTGGAGCCTATAATCAGGGGGTTGGAGCCTCCTTTAGTTGGAGCTGAAAACTTTATGCAAATCTTTTGAAGACAAATTTTAAGAAGCGTTCTGTGGTTTTTGTCCCAAAGTGGTTTCCACCTAAAAATCTGTGTTTATTGTCTCTATTGTTATGCATT
Source organism: Pinus taeda (assembly GCA_000404065.3). Classification (NCBI taxonomy): domain Eukaryota; kingdom Viridiplantae; phylum Streptophyta; class Pinopsida; order Pinales; family Pinaceae; genus Pinus; species Pinus taeda. The sequence continues at coordinate 16,857 of APFE030477371.1, read as the reverse complement.
GTTGAATGGTGTTGATGAATGTTTATGTTTATCTGCTGCTAATAACAATTAATGCTCTGTGAAGTTATAAAAATATTCTAATTGATAAGAAATGTTGTTTAACCCCCGTCTCAGTATTTCCAACAATTGGTATCAGAGCAAGTTCCTTCAGTAGCAACTTAACAATTGGAAGGCAAATCTCAGAGTGCAGAGATGGAAAAATCAAAGAGGTAAGTCGTCAAGCATTCAAAAGAATCAAAGGAAGTTCCAAGTATTGAAATAATTTTAGATCTTATTACCGTTGAAGAAGTAAAACTAGTAAGTTTGATTCCTATGTTCAACGGATTAGGTTTTGTATTTTGGAAAGGTAGAATGGAAGCTCATTTGCAGACTCATGGATATGATGTACGGAACTCTAGTCTCTGGAGGCATATTCGCCGACGAATCTAGAAGGCACAATACAAAAGCCATGAATGTGATTCTTGGTACTCTGCCAGACACCATAAAAGTGAAGGTTGGACAATGCTTAATAGCCAAACAACTTTGGAAGAAACTTCAATATCTCTATGAAGATCAAAAACATACAGGTCAAAATAAAGATGTTGATAATCGTATTTCAAATCAAGCAGATCCTTATGTCGAAGAATCTAACAATAAAGCAGTAGTTGATGCAGAGGCAAAATTAATCAACATCATATGTGACCTAAGCAAAGCAAGGAAGCAAAAACGAACACTCGTCGAAGAGGTTTCCCTTCTAAGGCATCAAGTACAAGAAGCGAGGAAGAATGAGGAAATCTTGACAAGTCGATTAGAAGAATATGTTCAGAAGCATGAGGCAGAAATCTGCCAAAAGAAAAAGGAACTGGATACAGTTGTTGCAGAAATAAACAGGCTCAGGAAAGAAAATGTAAGGCAGAAGGAACACATACATGCGCTTAACATAGAAGCAAAAAAGGTCGCTCTTCCAAAAGCTACAAGTAGAAGAAGCAGAAGAAAGAAGGAAAATATTGAAAAGTTGGTTTCAAGAAGATATTGATCAAAAGCAAGGAGAACTTGGCATTGCCCTATCTGAAAAAGATAAACTCAGGAAGGAGAAATCGTTGGATGACAAAAGGAAGAATAATGACATGGCTAAATTGAAGATGAAAGAAAAGGAAGCAAGTAAAGCCCCATGCGATGAAAGTACAAGTTCCAAGTCCGTGCAGAACAAGATTAATAATAAAGTTGACAACATGATCCCTTAAATACCAAATCGAGATGAAGGATAAAAACATTGCTGCTCCAAGAAGTAATAAACAAAAAGCCACACATCCTCCAAAGAATGATGACTTCAGAAGATCGACAAGATAAGACAACACATCCAGGAACCTTAACACATTTAATGGATAATGTTTTTCATGTTCTAACTATGGGCATATGGCTAGGAATTGCAGAATGTATGACAGGTGTGATTATCAAAGACGTCGTCAAAACCCTAAAGGCAGGTTTGTTGGATCGCAAGACTGATTTCAAACAAACCTTGTCAAAATAAAGTATATGTCACTAGCTTAATCATTCAGGCCCAACATCCAATGTTACAAATGCCATAACTATGGGCATATAGCTCGCGGTTGCAGGTACAAGGTGGAAATTTCCATGAAAGGCAGCAATAACATCAGGTACAGGTGTTGGTATTCTAGGGCTCTTGCAGAATTAATTTTTTCTTCACCTAATAACTACTTCCATGATCAATTAAACATTAGTTTCATATAGCATTAAATTCAATATCATTTAAGCAATTATACAGAAGAAAAACATCAACTAATAAACATGAAAGAGCAGTAGAGTAACCATGAAACAAAGAGACAAGAGACACAGAAAATAAGGCACACAGCCTAGGCAAAAGGTGAAAACCCAAAAAAAGTTCTTCCTTATGAGAGAGAGAGTTTCCAGATTCATCAATACATCATAAATAACAAATAGTAGAATAATAGTCAAACCAATAACCAAAATCATGATGAAGTACCATGTCAAAATCCAACTCCCTAAAATTTCAGCTCTCCCTAGAATTTTGGCCTCCTCCTGAAATTCTAGTCACCTCCTAAAATTTCGGCCCTCCTGTAATTTTGCTGGATCATAGATGTATTAGACCAAATTGATGTGTCCAAATGAGGAGAAATGAACTCCTCTATATAGTCGTCAAGTGGGCGTCAAATGGGTGCCTCTCAGGGGCCCATTCGACCATTTAAATTTGGAGGCAAATTTAAAAATTCAAATTTCCATTTCTTTTTCAAGATGAAAAAATAACCATGGCTACCATATTTTCCAACACTCCCTCTTAACCAGGGAGGTAATTTTCATTCTCTCTCTCAAGATCAATCTTCGCGACCAATCATAGGTCTCACAGCCCAAAACCTAAGGAAGAGATCACAAATACAAATCTCTCTCTTTGTCACGATCAATCTCCCCGACCAAATATTGGTCTCACAGCCCACAGCCTAAGGGAGAGATCATCAGTCACATCTAAGGAAAGATACATAGCATCCATCTCAAATCATCTCCTGACCAAGAGATCTCACAGCGCACAACCTAAGGGAGGAATCAAGAATACATCTCCCAGACCACAAGGTCTCATGACATAGCCTATAGGAGGAATCAACAATACATCTCCCAAACCACAAGGTTTCACAGCACACAGCCTACAGGAGGAATCAACAATACATCTCATAGACCACAAGGTCTCATGACACACAGCCTAAAGGAGGAATCAACAATACATCTCCCGGACCACAAGGTCTCACAACACACAACCTACAGGAGGAATCAAAAATACATCTCCCAAACCACAAGGTCTCACGACACATAGCCTATAGGAGGAATCAACAATACGCCTCCCAGGCCACAAGGTCTCACAGCACATCCTACAGGAGATGGTCCATAATATGATGTTATGTTATGCTCCCTCTTCAAGGGAATTCTTAGTCATTCTAGTTTCGTCACATCAACGACCAATTTAACATAAAAAATGTAGCCATGGTGGATCTCAGTACTTTATCAAACATTTCGGCATTCAATTGTTCATTCAGCTTCAACCGAAGCTTCTCTCATCAGCGATCAGCAAACAATAATAGACCTCAACATTGGCTTCTTGTTAAGTTTAGGTATGTTCTATGCTTAGAGCAATTTATTTCAATTTTCAAAGTTATCTCAATATCTTTTCTAGATTAGCAATCACATTAGCATTAAAATAAACTACAAATAGAACATAAACATAAATCGCAGAAGACAAGCCAAGACAAGAGGACACAAGATGTGGTGCTAAACAGGGACAAACCCCAATGTGGGGAAACCCTTGATCAATTCTTCTTATATGTTCTTCAATAGTTCAGCACAAAAAGAGAGAGAGAGAGAGAGAGAGTAAATTTACAGTAGAAGTCAAAACTTTGACTTATCTAGATAAGAGCATAGATCATCTCCAAGAAGATGATACGTGAGATCAGTGGAAGACATGCTGCTTCAACTGATTCTCCAAGGTGACTCCTTCACCTATCATTGTGTTGAATCTCGTCATCATGATGCACCTCACCGTGCTGCACCATGCTGCACTTCATCGTGTTGCACCATGCTGCACCCATCATCACTATGTTTCATCTCATCATGTTTCACCAATCATGATTGTACCATGTACTTGTTGCACCAAGCATCATTGTTGTCCCAAGTACTATCGTTGCACAATGTACTTGTCGCACCTTGTTGTGGCTGCTATCCCATTGTGCCACTGCTGCACAAAATCATTGTTGTTCCATCATAGTTGTCAAGCCAGGTAGTAACTCCAATAGGCAGTAAAATTGATTCGTTCCATTTCATTAGGTAGGCTATTGTTATATACAAAAGGGTGTGACTGCTCAGTTCATCTTCTGATGACTGTTCACATTCCTAATTTAACTATTTACATAAATTCACCCAACTGTGAGGATTAGGTGTCAACATTCCCCCCCTTAATCTGAAGGGACGTTGATGAGTCCAAGCATCGTTCTGAATCTTTCAAGTTTTTCTCTTCCAAGCGCTTTGGTGAATATGTCTGCAATTTGCTCATTTGTGGAACAATGACGCAGATGGATTGTTTTGGCCTCAACATGATGTCGGATCAGATGATATTTAGTATTGATGTGCTTTGTTCGATCATGGAACTTTGGGTTCTTGGCCAACTTTACTGCAGAGGTGTTGTCTATCATGAGTGGAGTTGATTGTACTTGTTTTACCTGCAAATCTTCAAGAATTTCCCTGAGCCACACAATTTCTTTTGTTGCTTCAGCTGCTGCCACGTATTCTGCTTCTGTTGTGGAATCTGCTGGAACTAATTGTTTGCGTGATCTCCAGGGGACAGCTCTTGATCCAAGACTCATAGCATATCCTGAAGTAGATACCCCAGTTTCTTTGTCTCCATCGAAGTCTGAACCAGAGTATCCGATCAAACTAAAGTCATCCACCTGTGTGTACTTGATTCCATAGTCTTGAGTTCCCTTCAAGTACTTTAGAACTCTTTTTGCAGTAGACCAATGTCCTTCACAAGGCTTTTGCATAAACCTGGAGAGGATTCCAACAACAAATGAGATGTTTGGTCTAGTAGTAGTAAGGTAGTTGAGACTCACTACAAGTTGTCTATACTTTGTTGCATCCTCAAATTCCTTTCCTTCAATAGATGTGAGCTTTAAGTTTTGTTCCATTGGAGTAGTAAGAGGATTGCACTCTGTCATGCCAAACCTGTTCAACAAATCTCCAATGTATTCCTTTTGAGAAAGAAATATGGACTTTGGATGTTGGGTTACTTCAATGCCAAGATAGTAATGAACATAGCCCAAATCAGTCATTTCAAAACTTTTCCCCAATTCCTTCTTTATGGATGCAATATAACTTTCATTGTTCCCTGTCATTAAAAGATCATCTACATATACCACAAGATATACAACTGTTTTGCCAACTTTCTTGACAAATAAAGTTGCATCATCAAGATCAAAATGATTGAAGTTGAGGTTCAGAAGATGCTCAGTTAGCTTTTCATACCAGGCTCGTGGGGCTTGTTTGAGGCCATACAAGGACTTCACAAGTTTGCATACTTTATGTTCATGTCCTTTCACAACAAATCCTTCAGGCTGGGACATAAAAACATTTTCTTTTAGATCTCCATTCAACAAGGCAGTTTTTACATCCATTTGATGGAATTTCCAACCATTCTGAGCTGCTAGTGCAAAGAGTGTCCGGATGGTAGCCCATTTTACTGTGGGGGCAAAAGTTTCCTCATAATCGACCCCTTCCTTCTATGCAAAACCTTTTGCCACAAGCCTATCTTTGTGCTTGTCAGGTGAGCCATCAGCTTTGTACTTGTTCTTGTAGACCCACTTTCAGCCAATTGGTTTGGTTCCAAATGGAGGATCAATCAGCGTCCAAGTGTCGTTCTTTATGAGGGCATCATACTCCTTTTGCATTGCTTCTTTCCATTCATCATGAGAAGCAGCTTCTTTAAAGGAAGTTGGTTCAAAATCTGTAGACAAGTTCAATTCACAATCATAAGAAACATCCATATCAACAGGTGAATTAGAGTCATCTACATCACCTCCATTTTGTCGATTTGCATTTCTGGTTCCTGTTTTTCCAATTTCATCAGGATGAACACTTTCAAGTGTCTTTGTCAGCCACTTTGGGGGACCTTTCTGAGATGGTCCAGGCTGCTATGTTGATTGAGTTGGGAGTGAATCAAGATTGAGTCTCCCAATTCTATCAATTACATCACTTAAAGCATCATCCGTTGTTGGAGTTTCAGTCGGGGGAGAGTATTCTTCAGAAGAAGATTCCACATGTTTATCTAGTATAGGAATCCCCCCTTCAAGATGTGGAATCTGATTTTCAAATTCTTGAAATGATTTCATTTTTGCGAATCTATCCAAGCGATCAAGTTGCCGCTCAACAACATTGTCAGATTTGGATGATTCAAGAAAAATTACATCTCTAGATATAACAAACTTTTTATTTTCTTCGTCATAGAGGCGGTATGCTTTGGAGGTATTTGAATACCCCAAGAAAATACACTTACGACTTCTAGCACCAAGTTTGTTTCTATGTACCTTTGGTATCAAAGCATAACAAGTGGAACCAAAAATCCTGAGATGTTTTACCGAAGGAACATGTCCATACCACAATTCATAAGGAGTCTTGTTTCTTATAGCACTAGATGGAAATCTATTCTTTATATATGCAGCACATAGAACAACATCAACCCAAAACATTATCTTTACATTTTTGAAAAAAGCATGGATCGTACCATATTCAAGATTGTTCTATTCATTCTTTCAGCTACACCATTCTGTTGGGGATTATAAGGCACAGTTGTTTGATGTTTAATCCCATGTTGG
>APFE030477365.1:54380-79129 GCA_000404065.3 Pinus taeda | reverse complement strand
TGAGCTGGCTTATCGCAAGCATTGGCTCCACTTCGGGTGGTCTGTTGAGGCACAAGCTGAGTTAGGCAGCAAAGGTGGCATCCTGAATATCGGGTATGATATACCCGATAGCATCTGTGAGGCATTTTAAGGTGGCTCTTTGGCTGTGCGGCTTCACTAAGAAGAACCAATAGGCATCCCATGTTAAACTGTTGATCCCCACGATTAATCTTCCATTTCTCTCCAGCTTTGGGTAGCATGAATGCTCCAACATCTTTGTTGTTGTTAATTGGCCTGGAGTACATTGGGAAATCATATTAGACAAATAAAGAATATTATTTACTAATTCAACCAAATTACCAGTGGTTGCCTTGCATCTAAAAATCGCTCTTTCTGCCTTCATTAATTGTGATTGCCATTCTATGAATAGTATTTCTTTGTGCGATTCCAGAATTCTTGGTAGATTAGTCGCTTGGCCCTGATCGGAATCTTGCCATTCCAGAAAACTTGTCAGTGTTTCTTCGGCCTGATCCAAATCTGTCCTTGCCTTTTCTACCTTTTCGCTTATGGATGCTACCAACTCGCACAATGGCTCTGCCTAGGTAATTTGCTGACATAGGAGCTTAACCTGATTTATCAATGCTTTATTTAATTGAAGCGCCTCTGCTTTGAACTCATCTACCTGAGGGAGCCTTTTCATTTGCTCAATTTGAGTTGATAATTGAGCGATTTGCTCATCTTTAGCTTTTATCGTTCCCTTAGTTGATATCTTTAATTGCTCCAATGCTGCCGATAGCTCTTTTTGCCTTTGGATTGCGCTCTTTTCAATCCAGTGTTTCTCCTCTTGTAATTTCTTAGTCAGCTGATAATTGTTTTGTTGCTGTACTTGCAATTCCTGCTCCGCCTGCTCTGCCTTCTGCTGTGCTTCCGATAATTGAGCCTGTAGTGAAAAGATGTCTTGATCTTTCGCTTTTAATAGACTTCTCACTTTCGATGATTTATCAATGGTCGCCGCCGAATATGCTCCAGCGTATTGCGATAGCTTTGTTAAGTCATCGGAGGGATCAAATTCCTCTTTCCACACAACATTGCCCGTTACTGTTAATTCAGGGAATAGAGAAGGTTGATCAACCCTTCTCCTTTTCCTCTGTCACTTTACAACAGCTTTATGCTTAGGGCTGTTAAAATACATCCAAAGGGGAATCTCTTCTATTTGCAAAATGATTTCGCCCGATGGATCCTTAGGAATTATTTCTGTTTCCTTTGATTTGGGTGGGTCGCTGGTTTCGCCCGAAACCTGTTTTGATGTCGCTTCCTGTGTGTCGCCCTCTTTAGAGACCTCATCATCTTTCAAGCATTCTAGGTTGCTGATGATTGAGTTGAATTGCTGCCATTGCTAGAGCAAATTCGGTTCAATTTGTGTATCATCATTAACTTTCGAGCTGCCCTCTTCTTGAGTTTTCGCCTGGGTTTCTTCCTGTCGCTGCACATTTTCCTGGGTTTCTTCCTGCCTCTGATTATGCACTTCCTCCTGCTGCTTTGATGTAGTAGGAGGTTGCGTATTTCTTTGCTACTCAGGCTCGCTTGATTTTGTCGTCGTTGGAGTAGTCGCTAACAGGTCTAGAGGCAGAGTTTGCAACCTCTGTTCTCTAATTCTGTTAAATTCGGCTAGTCCCTCATCGTTGTATTCATTTCTGGCAAGCGATTTGACTTGATATAGCGATTCAGCCGATGCAAACAAATCCTTGAATCTGTCTTCTTTGTGCTCGCACTTGGCCAATTTGGCCTGGTCGAGCGCATTGTAAGCGATTTTCCTTGGATCATACTGCCTGCTTGGCAGAGAGGCTAGAGTCAGCAAAGTTATCTTCCCAGCTTCCTTCTCTGCATGTTTGATATCATGCAGGGTGTAAATTCCAATTCGCAGGGGAAAGGAGGGCCATACATGCTTTTTTGCTTTTTTCAGGGTCTGAGTAACCCCATCGGCATTGATTTGATAAGCTACTTCCCTGGCAAGTAACTTATCAGGGATGTATAGTGGAAGCACATGGGGCTTGGCCTGACTGCCAAAAAATCTAATGTAGGTGAATTTCTCTTCTCTGAACCAACTTGCTACTGCGGTTAAATCTACCCCTGCTTTTTCAGAAATCTTCGGGGCAGGTTTATCAAAAATGGAGTAATGAATCGGCAACATGAAATCATTGCATATTTGGTATAGGTGGTGTTTATAGTTGGTCTTCCACAACTTTTGATGATATATGTGGATGGGTGTGGGGTCTTGCGACGTCCATCTCCATCCGAGCACAGGAAATTCAGAATTAAAACATAAAACATCCAACACATAGGCACTGTAATAAAATGGCGGAATGAACCTCTCTGTGACGCGAGAATTAAATCTGAAATTAAGAATGGCCTTTGCTAACTTATCGGATAATATATCCGCCCAATCCATAATCTCGCCACTACATGTCGCCTCCATTAAGGGGACCATTTCTATGGTAAAATTGGCGGAGCCATGTAATCCCCATAGTCTACACATCATAATTCTAGCATAGCAGTAAGGAGAAGATAGAGAGTCGACTGAGTACTTACTCGAGGATTCGTGCTTTTGCTTTGCTGGATTTTGTCTCCAGCCTTGAATTGGTTCGGACTCGGTCTCGTTTTCTGCTCGGAACTTCTCCAGAAATGCCGTGTTATACTTTTTCTCTTCTGTCGGTAGATGATACATTTGCCTTAGATCTTCGGCTCGAAAAGAACCGAAAATCCTCCCATCTGCAGTGCTAAACATTCTGTTGGTAATCGGGATCTCTTGGATTGCCCACCTTACCACATCTGTATATGGGAGAATTTGCTCCCGGGCTGCTATTCTGTGAAGAAAGGAATTGGCCAAGTCTTTTAGATTAGCCTCAGATTTGCTAGTACTATCGCATGAGACTTGTATCCCGGTCACCTTCGGCTCTTCGGCTTCAATCAAATTATATGTTCCTTGCCAAGTGGCTCTGGTAAGTCCCAGGAACGTAGTATCTGATATAAGCCCTTTCTTTTTGCTGCCTGAATCAACAACAGATTGCCCTGCGGCTGGCGAAGCGGTAGGCATTGTAGTCTTTTTGGACTTCTTTCCCATTCCACTCAAATCTGTCTCTACGGAAGAATCCTGCACAGAGAGAAAGATAGGCGTAATACAAGAAACAATAACATGAATGGAATAGACTGAGGTATATATATCTTGATAAATTCATGGTGATCGATTGACTTAAGACGACTTTCGGATCAAATCTGTGAATAGATCGTAAGCTTGCTGTTTTCATTAAATGGCCGTTAAGGCCTGTCAATATCATTAATACCAGTCGCTCGGTTAATGGACGAATGATTTATTTGAAGCATGCCTTGGGCGATTTGGCGGTTGAACGCGGATGAGCGGCTTTTCGAAAGATATTGCCTTAATTATGAATAAATCGTATTAAACTTCCTTTATGATTTTACTTTGAAAACTGCGCTTTTGCCCTTTTCGCAATCGGGTGTCGGGAAAATCCTAATTCATTGCTTTGGTTCCATTTGGAATCCCCGATCGCCGATAGCGATATCGCATCGCGTCAGGAGTAGCAAGTGGGGCAGTTTAGAATGTGGGCATGGTCAATCGCCGATCGCCGATAGCAATATCGCATCGCATCGGGGCAAGAGGGAGCTTATTTGCATTTAGGCATTATCGCCGATTGCCGATTGCCGATTGCCGATATCGCATCGCATCAGAGCAAGGGGTTCTTAATTGTGTTACTTTATGTTTCACCGATACCCGATAGCGATTTCACATCGGAGCAAATCAAAATGTCCTCAAGTTGTGTTCCCTTTTGTCATTGCAATATGCGATCTTGCGATCGCTTTATTGCAATGATAAAAGATAAATCGTTTTTCGTTGAGGTTTTTGATTGGTTTTATTAAAGAGGCCTTTTAGTAATGTTTTCTTTTACTTCTTCAGATCTTTTTGAAATAGAACTTTAATTGATACCAATTTAAAAACAAAAATTAAAAAGGGACCCATTTCATATTATGGTTTTGGAATAGTAATGATATGAAATGGGGGGTTGTTGTAGGGCACAACAATTGGCGATTCGCTGGAAGAAACAGTTATCTCTGAAAAGTATACGAGTACTTAAACTTTTTCAAAATAGAAATTTTTATCAAAAGGGAAGAATTCTAATATAACTAGGTATAGTTGCATTCTAGACAAAACAAAACTTTCTTTGATAATTTCCTCTTTTGTTAAAAATAGATACATTCTAGATTTTTAAATTGGCGTTTATTGGTTGATATTGATAAAACAGAAAACTTTTCCAAATTAACTATTAAAATTAACTCCTTTTTCATAGGTAGAGCCTCTGCTGCCAGCAAACGTCCATAGTTTCGGCAGGGATACCTTTTAACCATATCATTGTCTATTGTCCCATTTACTTTAGAGCATGATTAACAGAATGAATTCAAAATATGTTTTTCACATTTTGTATTTCTTTTCTTTTTCTGTTATTTTGCAAGATAAAAAGCCATTGCCCTGGTGTGGTGGCCAGTTAAGTGACAATGCCATTCACTGGTAGTAATCTAACCGAACAAGCTGGCTCGTGATGAGATCCCTTGTCTTACAATTGAAGCCATTACCCTGTTTTGGTATGCAGTATTGGTAATGTCAGCCAAACTATTTTCCTATGATCATGGTGAGCAGGCTTGTGATAAGACCTCTCAACTTTTTTATCTAGTATTCTTGGAATTACATCCTGAATAATCATGAACTTAAGTAAAATGGGATAGACAATTTTCCTCCTTAAGGTAGGATGGATGACAAGGTAAGAGTTTGAGGTGTTGAATTTGGAGTAGTTTCTATTTTAATATTGATAACCTTTTTATAACCAATTTTGAAAAATCTAAAAATATTTACAAGATTTATACTTCAAGAGGAGTTTACTAGGATCGTATTGTAATCTTAGAATGCAATTATAACTAATTTCCTAGAAATTATTCCTTTTTTTTAATACTTCTAATTATTTTAAAAGTAAATATCGCATTGCTTGTTTCTGAGAAACTCTTTAAATACAGCAAATGTCAAATAGAAAATGCCTTACAGTCTTATTTTCTAGTTTTGCTACAAACTATAAAAATGCTATCTAAAAGGAGAAGGGGTTACCTTCTCAGTTGAAGGATTTCTTTAAGACTAGGCCATTAACAGGGAGAGAATCTCTCAACCCTGATAAATCTTGTAGCATAAAGGTCGAATGGCCTATCTTTTCACAGATCTGAAACGGTCCAAGCCACATTTTCTGGAATTTGGTGTGTTTGCCTTTATCTTCATGGGCTTTGTCCCATTTCAAGACTAAATCTCCAACTTGGAATTGTTTAGAACCAGATGAGATTGAATCGATGCTTTGATGATATGCTGATGTTTCGCATGAATAATTTTGGCTTTTTCTCTTTCTTCTTCCAATTTCAAGATTTGGTCATGCCTAAGTTGTAAAGAAGAAGAAGAAGTTTCTTCAATAAATTGGACTAAAGCTAGGGAAGGAAGAATCAGATTTGTTGGTAGTACAGCTTCTTTTCCATAGACGAGTTTAAATGGGGAAGAACCTATAGAAGCTTTTTGCGTTATCCTGTCAGCCCATAGTGCAAATATTAAAGATTTGTGCCAAGTCTTGTGATTCTATTCGATAGTTCGCTTGATAATTTTAATAAGGTTTTTGTTTGTAGATTCTGCCAAACCGTTACCCTGGGGATAATAGTTAGCTGAATATTTGAGTTTGAAACCTCTTTTGATTGCGAAATCAAACATAGCATTGCCTGAAAAGTATGATGCATTATCAAAAAAAAGAGCATTCGGGACACCAAACCTGGTAATGATGAATTGATCTATGAATTCAATAATGGCTTCAGAGTTTGTTGTCTTTAGCGGAATTGCCTCAACCCACTTGGTGAAGTAATCGGTAGCAGTAAGGATATACTTGTGCTGTTTGGAAGAATTAGGAGTAATTTTTCCAATAATGTCCAATCGCCCATTGCTCAAGTGGTTGTCAATGTTGACCGGTTGCAGGGGAAAGCTGATTTCTTTAGGTCTTCCACTTGAAAGTCTGACAACTTGGGCAATTTTCCCTTACATAATTCATGAAGTGCGTTCTCTAAAAGTGGGCCAGAATCCCGGCATGGATGAACTTTGTGAGCTGTGTATCAGCTACGAAGTGGCCTCCTGCCTGTCCGTTCGTGCAATCCTGCAAGACTGTTTGTCTTCCCTGTTTTTCTCAAGGGATCTTAGTAAAAAACGGTAAATAATTTTGTTTAAACAGAAACATCATCAATAATGGTAATTCTTTTCTTTCAACCTTATGGCCCTTTTTTTGTTGTTTTTGTAGGACAAGTTGGGAGGTGCATATCCGTTTTTTAGGTAAAATATTAAATCAGCGTACTGTGATTCAGAACCGGTGGCACTTACTTGATTGATGATTTCAGGTTGATCTGTATCGCTTGATTCTGGAATGTCGGATGCGCCTGCCAATAACCTGCAAAAACCTTGACCTCTAACAATCTTTGTCGGCTTTATTTCTATATCGTATTCCTGAAGCGCTGTTACCCAATTTTCCCTTTTTTCTCCTAGTTCTCTCTGGATTAACAGTTTTCTAACTGAGGGGAAAGGAACTATAACCTTTGTATAGGCTTTCAGCAGGAATGGTCTGTAATGTTTAACCGCTTTATACACATCAAAGGCTTGTTTTTCTACTTCAGAATAGTTCAATTCTGCACCTTGAAGATTTGAGGTATAGAATGAAATTGGTGCTTCCAAATTGTGATCGTTGATCTGGGTAAGTACTGCAGCGTAAGAAGAATCGGATGCAATGGTGTATAATGTAAAATGATTAGAAAAATTTGGGGTGTTTAGAGCTGGGGCATTGATTATTGATTTCTTGATTAGTTCAAATGCTTCCTTTTCTGGTACTCCCCATTTGAAGACTGAATTTTTCTTAATCATATTTTGGAGTGGTAAAATAATTTGAGAAAAATATGGAATAAACCTTTTTACAAAATTAATTTGGCCTAAGAATGACTGCATGGATTTTTTATTATGAGGAAAAGGGATTTCAGAAATTTCATTAATCCTGTCTGGGTCGATATAGATGCCATCTTTAGATACAATAAAGCCTAGGAGCTTACCTTGATCAAGAGCGAAAAAAGATTTCTTGGGGTTTAGAGAAATACCGTATTTTTTACAGGTTGGAAGATTTGGTTAAAATCTTGCAAGTGATTGGATCTCTCTCTTGAAAATACAGTAATGTCATCTAAATAGACAACTATTGTTCTATTAATTAACCCTTTGAAAGTGATATCCATCGCCCTCTGGAAAGTGGCTCCTGCATTAATGAGTCCGAAGGGCATCTTTTGATAAGCATATATTCCCCACTTTGTTCTAAAGGTGGTCTTGAGTTGGTCATCAGGGTGAACCAGAATTTGATTATACCCTAAAAATCCGTCCAAGAAGGACATTAATTCTGAACCGGCCACTGATTGGAGTATCTGCTCCATAGTGGGTAATGGGAAATTATCTTTTAGACTTGCTTTATTTAAATTCCTGAAATCAATACAAATTCTTATGTCGCCATTCTTTTTTCTGACTGGTACCATATTGGAGACCCAATTCGAGTGTCGTACGGGAAAAATAATCTTAGCTTTTAATAGTTTGTTGAGTTCAGATTTTATCTGACTCTCTAAGTTTGGGTGTATTTTTCTCAATTTTTGTTGAATTGGTTTCTGCTCAGGAAGCATTGGGATAGTGTGCTGAATGATAGATGTGTCATAAGTTTTTAGATCATCATATCTCCAAGCGAACACATGTTTATTTTTTCGTAACAGACTAATAAATGCTCCCTTTTCCTCTATAAAAAGTCCCAATCCTAAGTTAATATTTTGAGGATTTTGTTCGGTGCCAAGGTTTATTAATTCAAACCTTAAGGTAGAGCTCTGAAGTTTTGTATTAGATACAGGTTTGAACCTGTCTTTAATATCGTAAAGGTCTTCAAGCTTTACTACACGCTTAGGGATTGAATTTTCTTCATGTTTACCTTGTATTTGAGTATCATGCTCATCTTCCTCAATTATTTGATTGTCATAGGATTTTTTAGAGGTGAGAAATTGTAAGATGTCTTCATCATGGTTAAACACTCTCCAATTGGTTACATTATCTGGAATGGATGGCCTAAAAAGTAATTCTACTGAAAAGTTATCGGGACTATAGTCCTCTGAAGGGAGCAGCTTGGAAGCGACATTGGCCAGCAAATCAGCTGCGGAGTTATGTGCCCTGGGTATGGAAGATATATTGAATGCTTGAAAATGGGAGGTAAGTTCTTGTACGAGCGATTGATAATGCTTGAGATGGTTCTAAAGACAGTGAATTGTATTTCATACCTGCTTAACAATTATTTCGGAGTCGCCAAAGACTTTTAAGTACTGAACTTTGAGGCCGATTACTTTATATAGTCCTTGGACAAGCGCTTCGTACTCAGCTGTGTTATTAGTGCATAAAAATTCTAATCTACAAGACAACATTGTTTTTTCTCCTAGTGGGCTGACTAGAATGCATCCTGCTCCTGATCCTTCGCTGGACTTAGATCCATCAAAATATAAAGACCAAAATAACAAATTATCTACAGTTTTTGTTACAACATTCTCAGTAACATTAACGCATTTAGACCTGTCGGTCTGTGAAAAATTTTCGATTTGTGATGCGAAATTGTCAACTGAGAAAGGGGATTGTTGGGCAAAATAATTGCCGAAAAATGACTCTGAAGAATAGTTTCCTAGGATATTATTGTTGAACGCGACTGGCTGGTTTTCCTGTTCAAATTCTGTAACAGTATGGGTCATATGTTTCTCTCGATCAATCTTTATTTGATTAGGCTTGCCCTTATAGGGGAGCCACATATGTGACCAATCCGTGGAGATATACCCATGGAGTTTTTCAGACCAATCCCTGCTTAAAATTAATCCATAAAATTCAGGTATATCGGTGATTAGAATATCGATCCTTTGGACAATTCTTGGATCTGCTGATAGCCTGATTGTTACAGAGTTTATTTCTCCTAGGACTTGAACTTTAGTTCTGTCTAACTGCACGATGTGAATAGAAGACTTTTGGGGTTCTATATTTAGTTTGGAACAAACTGAAGCAGGCATTATATTGGAAGATGCTCCAGAATCAATTAAGCAGTTGTGCAGATTTCGATTATAAATTTCATAAGTCAGGAGGAAAGGAGGGGTATGGGAGTTTGATCTATCTCTGATCAGAATTGTGTCGATTGCCTCAACTCTACCAGCAGGGGGTTGTCCTGAGTCGCTAGCAGCTTTAGTGGTGGGAAGATGGGAAGAAGGTATAGCGTTAAACTCTTTGAGAAGTAATTTCTGCTAATGTTTTAATTTACTAAGTTCAAACATGGTAATGTTTGCCTTAGTTTTCTTCATGTCATCGACAATGTTATAATCCATCGAATCAGAAATTACTAAAGTCTTAGATGGTGAAGGTGTAGTAGAAGATGATGGCTGATTGTTTGTTACTGTTGCAACTGGTTTTCTAACGGGTACCTTTTCCTTTACAGTGTTGGTTCCGTACTCCTTTTCTTAGGATTAGCTTGGACAGTTTCGGGAGCACCTTTACTTCTTGTAGTGACAGGAAAGGCTTCTTGTTCGGCATCAGTATTGGAATTAGGGAGTATAAAGTCCCACATTCCGTGACATTCAATTACTTCCTCTTCTTCTCCTTCAGATGGCATAACTATTTCTTCCTCTTCTTCTTCCTCAGGATCCGAATCTTCATATGATATAACATTAGGGGGTTTGGATTCGGGTTTCTTGAAATTCCTATATGGTTTCTTCGTTGAGGATTCTGATACTTGTTTCTTGATTTCAACCATTTCGTTCGACATCGTTTTAAGGACTTTTTGAAGGCCCTCCATGTCATATGGATCCTTAATGTTCTTTTTCTTAGAGTCGTTTTTAAAGGATACTTTTTTAGATTTTCTTTCTTCCAAGGCAGTTTTCTTTTCTAAGGCGATTACACTTTTTTCTACTGCGAGTGCTTCCTTCATATTCTCGGCTAATGTGGTCTGTTTGGCCCTATCAACGAATATAGCAATGTTTGAAGGCAAAGCGGTGATATACCACTCGCTCCTAACTTGTTCACTTGGTTTATCATCAGTGGGGATCTTATTTCAAGAGTTTGTTAAATCTGGAGTTGAACTCCTTGATGGGTTCTCTTGATTCGATCCTTAAGTTTGAAAGATCATGGACAAGTGTAGCTAAGGATCTGTCATCACCGTATTTGGTGAGAAACTGTTCCTGGAAGATATTCCAACTCGTGATGGATCCAGAGGGTAAGGAAAAATACCAAGACCCTGCAGATCCTTGTAGTGAATAGGGAAACAATCTTACTACCACATCTTCTTCAGTGACTCCCTTTAGATTGACTAACAGCATAAAATTATTAATATGTTCTTCTGCAGAAGTTCCAGCATATGGATTGAATTTGGGTATCCATTTTTCGGGGTAATCGCGTAATGGATGTAAAGGTGCAGGCATAGTGACCGCACCAGGACTTCTCCATGGTCTTTGAGCCATTTTGGGATTACCGACGTTCGCTTGTGGTGTTCCAGGTGCTTGAGGTGGAGGAGGAAGTACTAACTGAAAAGATTGTGATGCTTGAGATGAAGTCCCTTGATGAACAACTATATGAAGTGGTGATGTGGGTGTATGACTTCGCACAGGTGATGATGAAATGGAAGATGATGGAGAAAGGGTATCACTACCAGAACCTTCAGTTGTCTTTTTGATCCTTTTCCTTTCAGGTAAAGGAAATTCAGGTGGCTCAATACCTAGCATTTCACTTTGGAGTCTGGTAAGATGAGGGGGTAAATGAAATTGCGAAGTGTGACTACCTTGTGATACTTCAGATCTAGGAGGAGATATTGAGAAGCCTTGAACTTTTTGGATGATGGATTGGACTTCAGGGGACTCCGGACTTAGGTGTTCTAAAGTATGATGTAATTGAGCAGTAGTGGTTGATTGCTCTTCGTCTCGTCTGGATACTGGAGATTCTGAATGCGAACGAGATATTCGAGGAGAGGTGGAGGGTGAGTTGCTCTTTGAATGGTTTGTAGGTGTTGGCTTACTTTCCATTCATAGCGTAGGCCCTCCTTCTAGCGCCAGAAATGTTTAGGCCTCGGAAATCGTTGCCACAACATCGGGGATAACCACCCGGTCCGGACCTTGGTACAGCTCCTTTTCCGTTTGGAATGGTGGCTCCGACTGGGGATAACGGGACCAATTTCCCTATAATGAAATAAAAGGGATGGATGGGTGACGAATAAATTGATTAAGTGATAGGTGAATAACTTATTCTATTGACAAAAATAGGGAAACTAATACTAATCCCGGGAACAACTTATTCATTTGAAATGTAGCGTTAAATAATCTTTATCTATTTATCAGGCATATAGATGACTCTGTAAAATGAATAAAGAATGTTCAATCATTCAAAGAGTGCTTCACATGAATAGTCACAATGAAGCGATGCATACAGATTACTACATTCACTGTTCATATCATCGATACATATATATGTCTGAAAGAAGAGCATGCGATAAAAAACCAGTAGTGGAATGCATAAAGAATGCTATGAAAAACACACACATATATAAGCGATAACAGCAAGAGCGATTTCAATAACAATTCATATAACGAAAAAGAATACAGACGCAGATAATAGTACCATGTGAGCTGTAGATCGATCCGAAATATCAATCGCTATTCAGAATTCCTTCTTCAACACATAAATACTTTCAAACAATGACAATAGTGCATATTTGCATAAAAGCTTTCCTTATCAAATTCGGAATAATTGGTCAAGTTTCATAAAAGAATATCCCTGAAGTACAATAATGCAACTTCAGGGTTTAAGTCATATACAAAACTTTTTACGACCCTTTCTAAATGCATGAAAGGGTCTTTAAATACTACTAAACTAAAAGATCTATGAAACAAAATCCTACTAAATTGGTATCAGTAAATCCGGTCTACTTCTCAGGGGCGATCTGGCAGTCGGCGAAATGAGTCATGCCTCAGGTTGCTTGCCCTTAAACCTTAGCTGGCTTATCACGAGCATTGGTTCTACTTCTGGCGGTTTGTTGAGGCGTGAACTGAATTGGGCGGCGAAGGTGGCATCTTGGATGTCGGGTATAATATAACCGACAGCATCGGTTAGGCACTTCAAGACGGCTCTTTGGCTATATGGTTTGATTAAAAAGAACCAATATGCATCCCATGTCAGACTGTTTACTCCAGCGATCAATTTTGCACTTTTCTCCAAGTCCGGATAGCATGAATGCTCCAATATATTTGCTGTTATTAATTGACCTGGAGTGCATTGGGAAATTGTGTTAGATAAATACAATGTATTATTTACTAATTCAATTAAATTTCCACTGATTGTCCTGCAACTGGAAGTCGCTCTTTCTGCCTTCATCAGTTGTGATTTCCATTCTGTGAACAATATTTCTTTGTGCGATTCTAGAATTCTTGGTAGATTAGTTGTCCGACCTACATCTGAATCCTACCATTCTATAAAGTTTGTCTGTGTTTCTTCTGCCTGATCCAAGTCGGCCCTTGCTTTGTCTACCTTTTCGCTTATAGACGCTGACAATTCGCACAATGGTTCTACTCGTATGAGATGTTGACATAACAGCTTAACCTGATTAATCAATCCTTTATTTAGCTGGAGTGCTTCTGATTTAAACTCATCTATCTTAGGGAGATTTTCCATTTTCTCAACTTGAGTGGTCAATTGAGCGATTTGTTCATCTTTTGCTTTTATTGCTCCTTTAGTTGATATTCTTAACTGCTCCAGTGCCACTGATAGCTCCTTCTGCCTTTGCACTGCGCCTTCATCTATCCTCTATTTTTGTTCTTGTAATTGCTTGACTAGCTAATTATTGTTCTGCTGCTGTGCTAGCAATTCTTTCTCGGCCTGCTCTGCCCTCTGCTGTACTTCTAATAGTCTTGCCTTTAGTGAAGAGATATCTTGATCCTTTGCTTTCAACAAATTGCTCACCTCCATTGCTTTATCAATAGTAGCCGCCGAATATGCTCCAGCGAACTGTGATAGCTTGGTTAAGTCATCGAAGGGGTTGAATTTCTCTTTCCATACAACATTGCCTGTTACTGTTGATTCAGGGAATGGGGAAGATTGATCAGTTCTTCTCCTTTTCCTCTGTCGCTTTACGACGGCTTTATGCTTAGGGCTGTAAAATATATCTAAAGGGGGGATCTCTTCAATTTGCAAAACGATCTCTCCCGTTGGATCTTTAGGAATTATCTCTAGTTCTTTTGTTTTTGGTAGGCCACTGGCTTGACCTGAAACTGGTTTTGACGTCGCTTCCTGTGTATCGCCTTCCTTTGAAACCTCATCATCTTTTGAGCACTCTAAGTTATTGATGATTGTACTGAATTGATTCCATTGTTGGAGCAAATTCAGATCAACTAATGGGTCATGGTTACCTTTAGAGCTAATCTCCTCTTGGGTCTTTGCTTGGGTTTCTTCTTGTTGCTGTACATTTTCCTGAGTTGCCTCCTGCCTTTGGTTATGCGTATCTTCCTGCTGTTTTGATGTAGTAGGAGGTGGTGTATTATGTCGCTGTTCAGACTCGCTTGACCTGGTTGCTGTCGGTACAGTTGCTAACAGGTCCAGAGGCAGAGTTTGCAACCTCTGTTCTCTGATTCTGTTAAACTGAACTAGTCCTTCATCATTATAAACATTTCGGGCAAGTGACTTGACTTGATACAATGATTCCGCTGATACAAAAAAGTCTTCGAATTTGTCTTCTTTGTGCTCGACCTTGGCCAATTTGGCCTGGTCAAGCGCATTGTAAGCGATTTTTCTTGGATCATACTGCCTCCTTGGCAGAGTGGCCAGGGTGAGAAAATTCATTTTCCCGGCTTCGTTCTCTGCATGCTTGATGTCATGCAGGGTATACATTCCAATCCTCAGTGGAAAAGAAGGCCAAACATGTTTTTTAGCTCTTTTCAAGGTTTGGGTAACCCCTTCAGCGCTGATTTGATAGGCTACCTCCTTGGCAAGTAACTTATCAGGGATGTAGAGTGGTAGCACATGCGGCTTAGCCTGGCTGCCAAAAACTCTGATATAAGTGAATTTCGCCTCCCCAAACCAACTTGCTACTGCATTCAAATCTACAGCTGCTTGCTCAGATATTTTAGGGGCAGGCTTATTAAAAATTAAATAATGAATCGGTAACATAAAACCATTGCATATTTGGTATAGGTGGTGCTTATAACTAGTCTTCCAAAGTTTTCGATGATATATGTGAATGGGTGTGGGGTCTTGCGACGTCCACCTCCATTACAGTATAGGAAATTCATAATTAAAACACAACACATCCATAATATATGCACTGTAGTAAAATGGTGGAATAACCCTTTCTGAGACGCGATAGTTAGACCTGAAGTCAAGAATGGCTTTGGCTAACTTGTCGGACAATATGACTGCCCAGTCCATGATTTCTCCACTGCATGTTGCCTCAATTAGGGGGACCATTTCTATGGTGATATTGGCAGAATCATGCAATCCCCATAGCCTACACATCATAACTCTAGCATAACAGTAAGGTGAATAGAGGGAGTCAACTGAGTACTTACCCGAGGCCTCATGCTTGTGTTTCACTGGATTATGTCTCCATTCTTGAATAGGTTCATATTCGGTCTCATTTTCTTCTTGAGACTTCTCCAAAAATGCAGCATTATACTTCTTCTCTTCTCGTGGCAGGTGATACATTAGCCTTAGGTCTTCGGCTCGAAACGAGCCGAAAACCCTCCCATCCGTAGATTCAAACATTCTATCGACAATTGGGAGTTCTTGGAGTGCCCATCTTACCACATCTGTGTAAGGAAGAACCTGCTCCCGAGCCACTATTCTATGTAGGAAGGAGTTAGCCAAATCTTTTAGATTGGCATCGGATTTACTGGTGTTGTCGCATAAAATTTCCACGTCCGTCACCATTGGCCCTTCAGCTTCAATCAAATTGTAAGTCCCCTGCCAAGTGGTCTTAGGAAGTCCCAAGCACATTGTATCTGATATTAGTCCTTTGCTCTTCCCAATTGGATCGGCGACAGTTAGCCCTACGGCTGGCGGGGCAGTAGGCATTGTAGTCTTCTTGGATTTCTTTCCCATTCTAGTTTCTTCTGTCTCTGTGAAATAATTCTGCGTAGAGTAAAAGGTAAGCGCAACACATGCGACAATATCATGAATCGAACAGAATGAAGTATATATATACTATATATATATATATATATATATAATATATATATATATATATATATAGATATATATATAATATATATATATATATATATATATATATATAAATTATTATATATATATATATATATAATATATATATATATATATATATATATTATATATATATATCTTGGCGCATTCACAGTAATTAATCGACTTGAGGTGGCTTTAGGAGCAAATACGTGGATGGCTTCAAGCCTGTTTTTCTTATTAAATGATCATTACGGCCTGTCAGTCTCATTAATTACAATTTCTTCGATTAATGGATAAATGATTTATTTGAAGCATGTCGAGGGCGATTTGGCGGTTTGAACACAGATGAGCGGCTTTTCCAAAGGATATGCCCTTAATTACGAATAAATCAAATCAAACTGCCTTTATGACTGTTACCTTGGTAAATGTGCCATTTACCTCTTGCGAAATTGGGCATCGGGGAAATGCTAAGTTTTTTTTATTGGTTTTGCTTGGAACCTCCGATCGCCGATATCCGATATCGCATCGCGTCGGGTATTGCTGGTAGTACTGCTTAGGATGGTGAATCACTGATTGCCGATAGCGATATCGCATCGCATCGGATGAAGATAAGTTTCGTTGCACTTTAGATGTTATCACCGATTGCCGATTGCCGATTTCGCATCGCATGGTAGCAAAGATCATTTCTTGTGTCATTTTATGCTTTGTCGATATCCGATAGCGATTTCGCATCGGCGAAAACCGATATGTCCCTTACATTATATTTTCTTTGTCATTGTGATATGCGATCTTGTGATCGCTTTATCGCAATGATAAAGATAAATCGTTTTATATCGGGGTTTTTGATTGGTTTTATTAAAAAAGCCTCTTTGCGAAATAGAACTTTAAATTGATACCAATTTGAAACAAAAATTAAAAAGGGACCCATTTCACATTATAATTTTTGGAATTTTAGTGATATGAAATGGGGGCTTGTTGTAGGGCACAACATAACCCCATAAATGACCTTACCTCATCCACATTCCTAGGAGGTTCCCATTCCATAATAGCCCTTATCCTTTCTGGATCCAATGCTATACCTTCGTTGGAAACAACATGCCCCAAGTAATGTACCTCTGTCTGAAAGAAACTACATTTTTTAAGCTTGACATGCAACTGATGCTATCTTAGCAATCTCAATATTATTGCTAAGTGTTCGACATGTTCCTCCTTTAGAATATATCAATATATCATCAATGGATACAATAGCAAACTTGTCTAGATAAGGACGCAACACATTATTCATCAAACACATAAAAGTAGCTGGAGCATTAGGCAAACCAAATGGAACTACAAAAAACTCATAATGCCCATACCTAGTCTGGAAAGAAATCTTGTAGATGTCATCTTCTTTGATGCATACCTAATGGTATCAGGATCTCAGATAATTCATTGAGAACAATGTTTCCCCCTTCAACTAGTTAAACAAATCATTAATCCTTGGGAATAGATACATGTCCTTGATGGTTACCTTGTTCAACTACTTGTAATCAATGCATAACCTGAGAGGACCATCATTATTCATTACAAACAATTCTAGTGCACCCCAAGGTGATACACTTGGCCTAATGTACCCCTTGTCAATAATTTCCCTCATCTGCAACTTCAGTTCCAATAGTTTTGGAGTGCTCATCCTGTAAGATTCCTTTGATGTTGGTGCTACCCATGTTACCAAGTCAATACAAAATTCGACTTCCCTTTGAGGTGGAAATTCTGAAATCTCTATGAGAAATGCATCCTGAAACTATTGTAAAACTGGGTACGTTTTCAATACCTCTGCATCCTCAAAATCTTTACCTTTGTCATTAGATATATGCACTACAAATAACACATACCCTTTTCTACGACTGCACTTTTCCTACATAGTTGTAACCATTCTAATTTATGTATCCTTCTTCTTACCCGGCAAGATTCTTTGTTCTCCATTATCATCCAAGCACCCAATAGCCTTGTCATAACAATCTACTCTGGTCCTGTGAACGTATAACCAATCCATACCCAAAATCATACTATATGATCCCAACAGAAGTACATTCAGATGCGCTGATGTAGGCATACCATCAAACTCAAATGAACAAACTCTTACCTAGTGATGAACTCTCTTCTTAGTACATGTAGCCAACTGCACTCACCAAGACTCAGCATGCACTTTTTTATTTAAACCACACTTATCCACTAGGTTAGGGTTAACATAACTATAATTAGATCCATGGTCAATCAAATTAGAAGCAAATTGATCGCAATGCTTACCATTCATCTCAATAATAGATTCCTAGTGGTTTTCCTACCTATTATCCAATGCTGCATAGATTCGAGGAATGCTCTTCCCAACATCCCCAACTATCTGTGCCTCTTGAGCACTGTAGATATGAGGCCTGCCACCATGATTCTTGGGACAATATTTCTTAAGATGCTCCTTACCACATGACCAACGCTGCAACTACTTCCTACCATAACTTTTGTTATGTTGTTTGCCAAGCTGAGGTCCATTAAAATTCTTGTAAGGTACAACATTCTCTTCTCACCTGCATCTTGGGGTCTTGTCCTTTTCAGCTGCCATTTACCTTCATTCTTGTCTTTCCCTTTCCAACCTTGCTGAGATTATGTCTTACGCTTTCATTGTTCATAACAATGTTTCAACTTTCCAATGAATTCTTCAAGTTACCAAGGCTCATCATACTCAATATGATCTCTTAATGATAATGGAAATCCATTGAAAAGTCTCTAAACTTTGGCTTTCTCATCCTTAAGGTACAATACATACCTCAAAAATTTTAGGAACTTGGTCATATACTCCTCATTTGTCAGTGATCCCATCTTTAGTTCATAGAATTCCTTGGCTTTACTGTCATAGTACCTCTCTAAAAAATATTTCTTCCTAAAATGTCTCTTGAATTCATGCCAACTCAACTCCTCTATCCTGATATCTCTAACCCGCTTGGAATCTTCCCACCCAATGTCTTCTTTCCGTTTGAGGCAGAAGATAGCTATTATGGCCTTCATATTCTCTGCGCAATCATGCAACTAAAAGAACTTATTAATCTCGAGTAACCATGCCTCTACATCTTCTGGCTTCTTCAAACATCCATCAAATGTAGGTGGCTTGGCTTTCTTAAAATCATCTGGCAAATATCCCCTGCCACCCCTCCTGTAAAGATGATAGCGATGATGACCATGGTACCTATTGGAACTCAAACTAGAATAGAACATGTTTCCATCACTTCTCCTATCTGGCGTATCAAAGAGCCTTCTGTCTCTGATCATGTCATCCATATCTGACGTGTGCCCACCATGAGACATACTGCTATATGCCCCATTATTCCTGTCCTCTTGCCCATGACTAGTCCTAAGTGGTCCTTGTATCTGCAAATATGACAAAATCTAAAGGATAACTGCATTAACCTCTACTTGTTTCTACTATACCTAAATGATTTTGTAATCATTTGCTTTGAAACTTCTTAATTATGCCTTAAAACTTGTCAAAGTGTCTTCTATGTCAGGGGAGTACCCATCACCATGCTGCTCATCTGATCTATATGGAGAATCTCGTGAACTATAATCCACCATATTGCTAGTCATATTTTATCTTCTTCTTCTCCCTAGAAGCATTCCATGTCAGCTAAACCAAAATATAAACATAATCAACATACCTCAGTATACTTCATGGGAGGATATATTATCTACAAGATCAACCAAATTAGCATGACACATGTACATATATATAATGATATCAACATACCAAATATACCAACATCATTCATGACAACAACAACTACATACAATGACCTCATACATGACAATCATAACCATAACCATAACACTCCATGTGTAACAAATACAGAGACATTGACATGCATAAAAAACACATATACAACCAACATGTATGCATGACAAACACATCCCAACAATAACATCATCAACTTTCACATGACAACACAACTGTAACATTGACCACCACCATGCATACATAACAACAAACATACAACCTACATGCATTCATGACAAACACATTCCACCCATCCAGTCCAAGGGTTGAACCATGCTCCGATACCACTCAGTGGTATCATATATCACCCAAAGAGAATGGAAACCAAACATCATCTAAAGAGAATGGAAACCAAACATCACCTAAATAGAACATAACTTGCTCTAATGCCACTATGTAACACCCTCCTCCCACAATTACCCAAGCTAACTAATCCATCGAGGTAAATATGTGACAAAGAGTTGCTATGATGTGATTCAACTCCCCAAGTACAGTTAAGGAAGTGGAATTGAGAAACCAAAACCAAACAGACCTTCCTGACGAGCTATAGGACCCCCGGGAGCTAACCAACCTCTGCATGTGCCCAACCCCTAAGTTAACTTTCTTTTCAACTGAACTAACCCCCAGTTTCTCCCATGACAAGATCTCCAATATGTGTCTATAACCCTACAGTTGCTCCCAGAACAAGGCCTCCATGCGATTGCAACCTTTTTGACATAGTTTTGTGCCAGTGACTGCAAGATTTAAGCCACTTTTTCAGGCTAGTCTCTACACCATTCACCATAACTTCATAAAACTCTCATGAAAGATAAATGACCTAGGGAAAAATCCTTTCACACCAAACTTAGACAAGAACTTGACCTAACTAGGCATGTCCATGACAGACATTTCATCAAACACATCATGAACATGTAGTCTATAGGTCATAACTAAATATCTGATCATAGGGGTCTCATACCTATCTGGGAATCATCAATAAGGTTTTGATTCCCTCTCATAATAGCTACTTTATCATCTATTAGTTCATTCATTCATTAACATTTCATTTACTAACTAAAACATTATGAGATCCATAACTCAAGTCTGTCATAAACCATGCTTATAACCAGAGAAATATCAATGATAGAACAACCATTAAAGCCACATAATAAAAATTACATTTACAAATAATACACAAGAGGAAAGATTTGTTATTAACATAAGAAAATCCAACCAATATAGAGACCTCCACGTACCACCTGACCATAGATTAGGTTGAACCAAATCTTTCTTTCAACCAATCACCCTCATGCCATATTCCAAGCATGAATGTGGGACTCACATAAAACTGACCATGCTTCTCGGGCTTTGACGCATATCCTTCCAAAACTGGTCAAGGATTTCTAGGCCTGAAGCAAGCACCTATACAACCAGGATTTACCGTACGTATCACCATATATTGGTCAATGATTCATAGACCCAAACAAGAAACATACACTACCAAGCTTTACCTTAATCCTACCATTACGGTCTAGGGATCACTAGGCCCTAAATAAGCATGGATGCCTCTGGATCTCTCCACCTAAACTATGAGGAATTTTCTTGTCTCCACTCTCAAGCTTTACTGCATATCCCACCTTCACTGATCCAGGTATTTCTAGGCCTTTGTGAATTTTCCCGAGACCATCTCACTCAGTTTCAAAGGCATCCAACAATTTAGCTCAACCAAGTGAAAGAACCCCATCACACCATGGCTATTCAAAAATGGAAATGCAAGGTTGAAAACCACTGTCACGCCCACAAAAACCCATGCCAATGATATCCAGAGAGCCAAATACACACATGAATATACCATGCATGCCAAAACTAGCAAGGAAATCATACATGCAACTCAATACCTGCAATTAATCTCGTTGTAGTTGCTTGATCTAACTCTTCCTTGCTTGATCTTTGCTTTCCTTTGTCTTCCATGTCCTTCCTTTGATTTCCTTTCTCCAATGCTAGAGTGCTCCAAGAATTCTCTAAGTGTGCAAGAGTGTGAAAGAATAGAGAGAGTTAAGAGAGCTCCAAGCTAAAACTAACAAAAGGTTGTGCACTGACCCTCATAAACCTTTTTATCAATGAGGCTTCTATTTTCTTCAATTTCCATTATTTTTCCTTCATTTTCCTCCTCACATGCAACCTATGACATTTCACCTTCATTTTCTTCTGATTTCCATTATTTTCATAAATAAAATGACAATTAATGTCTCTTGCCTTTTCAAAGCCTTTTCCATTTCCTTTGTCGATTTCCCCTTAAGCCATAATAAACCAAATGAACCCCTACTAGGAAGTTTTTCCCAACGTTTATCTTGGAGTACATGTCCCATGACCTTCATCTTATTTTTCCTTTATTAATTATATTACATGGATTTTTAACGCGGGGTTGTTACAATGTGTCATCGAAAAGTAATTTCCATGTGATGGGTCAGTGAAAATACCAAGTTTTTTTATCAATTTCAAAAATTTCATTAATACGATTCTTTTTTGTGTCTGAACCTAGTTATAGACCAAACTTTTAAGAGCTCTCAACTTAATCCTAATAAGTTTCAAATATGGTGTGATCATGGGATTTCAACAACGATTGTTTGTAAAAATGAGTTTCCCTTTTGTTGAAATGAGTTCTTTTGAAAATCGATTCACCTAGTTTAATAGGTGGAAGTCATTCACGTGCTTGCTAACATAATTAAACTAATTTAGTTTCTTAATATAGGATAAATAGTGGGGATATATGGTGAGATTCATTCACTGACCTTATGAATAATCTTTCTCCTTTTTTAGTTAAAAAAGATACTACCTTTTGTGAATGGAAATACTTTCCCTTTCCGTAATATAAGGAATACTATCTAGATCCTAATTTTTGCAAAATAATTTCTCTATTAGACGCGACTTGGGATTTATCTATCACGTATAAAAATAGATAGATACATAATCAAGCTAGAATCATTGTTAATGGGATTTGGGATTCGACAATGGTCAGAACATTAACATCCCTGTCTCATCTTTTATGCTAGGTGTCACAGTTAGTTTGAGTTCAATTCAATTATTTGAGTTGTTGTTGCATTATTTATTGTTACATGTTCCCTTCTTTCTTATGTAATCTATTTATTTGTCACTGAATAATTCACTCCATTTCTATTTTCAATTTTATTCTTGTTCTCGTTCTCTGCTTCTCACTCCCTATCATGGTATCAAAGTGAGGTTGTATAAGAATCCTTGAGAGAAGTGTTAAGCTGCTCCATTAAGTTCTTCCAACTATAACCTACAGTTATGGAATTGAATTGCAGCCTTTCCTTAATTTAAGGAAACCAACTGCAGTAGTTTCCTTAAATTAAGGAAATCAACTGTAGTTAATTAATTTTCTAGTTGGAGCTTTTGAAGTGGTCCATTACTCCATCTGGAGTTCTCTACCTTGATCTGTGGAACAACTGACACATAGCCATTAGAAGCTTGATGGAAGCTTGGCTATAAATTCATCTGATTGGACCCCAAGCTTGCATCTCAATCCCCTTCAGTTGTTTACACCATCTAGCTGAGAGAGCATAGCTTGGAAGTGCCTTCATATTTTCTGTGATTTTTCCTTTTGCTTGGATTGAAGTTGGAGTGTTGTTTCAGTGAAGAAGCAAGTGGATTGTGGTTTGCAACAAGAGCGTCATCAATGCCTGGAGGTAATCCTGAACATCTAAAGTTTCATTTTTTGAGATTCTTTAAAGGATTTAGAATCGCTGTTGTAGATTTCTTACATTGGTATCAGAGCTTGCTTGTATCTCTGCCTTGATGTGTTCTGTGTATCAATATCTTTCCTTTTATTAAGAAGCCAAAAAAAAAAAAAAATGCGAACAGTACCTCACGACTTTTGTTGTGAATTACCTTCTTAGCTCTGTCTGGAGTGTTTTTTGGGGGTGCGGAGCTATTAGTTTTGATCAACAAAGTATTAGGCTGAAATCAAGCACCTGTGATGGAAAATAAGGTTACGTAGTGATCCTTATGGCTTCCAATCCTTTGGTCTTATTAGGGTTCTATTCTTCACAACTCCATTATACTTGTTAATTCACAGGAAGAAGATGATTTTATAGTGTGAAACAGGGGAGAGAAATTTTTTTTTTTCTTTTTTCCTCACGCAGAAAATATCATCTGTTCAATAGTGTAATTTGGTCCAAGGCCAAGAGACTTCTTTCGTGAGAATGTTGGTACTGCAATCTCCATTAAGTAGAAGTTGTGAATCCTCTTTGAGTCCTCCCCATATTGAAACAACATATAGTAAGCTCGAAAACCCCTTCCACAGGTCTTGGTAGATGTTCATCAGACCTCTTGTTGGCTTATTACAATATTGAGGTCTAGGAACTATTTGTAGAACTGAACCTCTTCATAACCCTTCCTTGCTATAATTTAAATGGTGGCAAGAAGCAATTATCGGGTACTAATGCTTTGCTGTAATGTGTGTGGTTTTCTTACGAGTTTCTTTTGATCTGCTGAGCATGATATTTTGCGTGATTTATGAGACCGTGTGATGGATGTGCTATTTTTCTGTGATTCTTTGTTAAAATGATTGAATCTTTACAGCATTTTTCTTCAGAAACAGAGCAATTCATTTCGTATTTGGAGATTTTGGTCTGTTAGTTTCAGTAGAAATAAATCTTGGCCTGGAAATACCCAAGAAAAAGGGTAGTCAATGTTAATTTCAGTGAAGGCAAAGCTAAAATGGTAGAATGTATGAAGCTCTGTTTTCAGAGTTTTCTTCTCTTACGTAATATTTAATAGCTAGATAGTGAGCGGAATGAGTTTGCATTTCTTTCATAATGTTTAATAACAAGGAGAAAATGAGTTTGTACATGTATTGCAAAGAATTTTATTTCTTTCCTAGCATTTATTAACTTGTATAAACTAAATGTAATTTTGTGGTCTGAGTTTATATTTCTTTCATTATAACTATCAATTTGCAGAAAATTAATGTGAATATATTCTGAGTTTCCATTTCTTTCATAATACTGCAAAACTTGTCGAAATGAGTATAATCTTCATATACATGTTGTTATCACTTAAGAATTCAGTCTTTTTTTTGCTAAAGGAATTTATGTTTGGAAAATTTAAAGAATACATACCATTTTGGGAAAGTAAGAGATTTGTGATGAAAGTAATTATATATATATAATATATAATAATATATATATATATATATATATATATATATATATATATATATATATATATATATATATATTATATATATATATATTTGTTTTAATTATAAAACTTGAGGACGGAGCCTCAAGTCAAGCCAGCTAGCCTTCGAACTGCATTTGCTATGCAAGTGCAAAGTAGGTCAATGTTGCTTCAGTCAGTCGTCAGGTTTTGTTTATAAATTAAACAGTTGCTTGGCAGTCATTTACATTATATGGAGTTTATTTGACTTACTCCTTTCAGTAAACATTATTTTTACTGGTTAAAATTTTATGCCATTTATGTAAAGAATAATGTCTAGTGATCTATATAATTTTAATTAATTAGAGAATGGCCACAGCATCTTTAATTAATTAAAATTATATATTTTGATTGGTTAGATCACATAAAGATTATTTAGACATTAAATTG
>APFE030477365.1:25809-43059 GCA_000404065.3 Pinus taeda | reverse complement strand
ACGCGATAGTCGGACCCGATAGAATTACAAGCAATATTCTATAAAGTTTCAGATCCATCAATTGCCATTTTTAATGTATTTTTGCATGTTTCGATTATTAAATGAAATGTGAAGGAAAGAACTGATGCGATGTCATAGACCCGAAAGGGTTTATTAACGATGTTGAACACTATTTCAAGTCCAATATAAGCTGAATTTCCATATTTTAATGTATTTTCCAAAATAAAGGGAAATCACAAAATAGGTGGGATTTTGGTAGGACTGAAGGTGGTAAATGGTTTGGGTCGGGCTCCGCCCGAGCCCATACAATGGCTGCCATGTGTCCAGGATAAGGAGAGAGAAATCCATCCTCATCGGGCGATTAACCCTCGTATGAAAGAGCCACCCGAATGAACCACAACCATTGGATCTGAATCTCCCAGATCAACGGTGGAGATGTGATGTCGATGTATAAGGAAGATTTACGGATATTGAAGTCTGATAGGCAATGTTTGGCAGACTTTTCCTATGTTTGATTGTGTTTCTCTGTGTAAATAGAGAATGGACGTTTCAGATATTTCAAAGGATCGATGCACTCATCTGTTGTAGATTAGGTGGCCACCTCTAATGAATGATTGTTTAACGCTAGAAGAGGGATTTAAGTGGATAGAGGCTGGGAGATAGAAAGTCGAGAAGAGGAAATGAACAATCAGTGTAGTTTTGCTTTAAAGCCATAGATAGAGAGCAAACAGAGCAAGTAGTATTGGGGGTAGTGCCGAGACAGAGCAAATATAGAGACAGAGAGTGATTAAGAGAGTCTGTGTACTCAAAGAGGCTTGAAAGGTTTAAGCAAACTCTTGTTGTTGTATCAGTTTTATGTTGAGACTCAAATTGAGCTCATACTATTGTAAAACTCTACTTCTGAAGACATAATAGAGAGGCCACCATTGAAGGCTGGACCAAGAGATGTAGCCCAGGGGTATTAGGTGAACTCCTTATTAAATTTGTTGTGTTTATGTGTGTTGTCTATTATGCTTCTTTATTGCTTCATTGTTTGTGTCTTTCATAATCTTATCGATCCATTGCATAAAATAACATAGGAAAATCCATGCACATGAGTCTGTAATACTTAATAATTTCCTTAGATCTCATTATCAAATCAAGTGGTATCAGAGCTTTAGGTTGCTAAGGTTAGACAAGCTTGTGTTGGATTGGTGAATGATAACTAGGTCAAACCTGAAATTAGGAGAAGGAGAATTGGTTGAGACTAACCTAAAAATAGGAGGAGTTTATCCTAGGAGGAAAATGACAGAAGAAATTCCCTTGGAATCAGACTCTCAGTTCATGGACAGTGTCATGACCATGAGAGCCATGGTAGAAGAGATGTATTGAGAATTTAAGAAAGGTTGAGGTGAAGATACTTCAACCTCCAAACAAGACAAAGGAACAGAAGAACCTCTTCTAGATGGCCATTTTGAAGGCAAAGGGAAAGGAAAAGAGCCTCCTCTATCCACACATCCTGATAGCCCTAAAAATAAAAAGAAGAAAACATCTTTGATTAAGTTAGATGTAAAATTTGATTTTCCAATATATGACGGAGAATTAAATGCAGAAAAGCTAGATAATTGGATTAGACAGATTGATGTGTATTGCAGGGTGCAAAATATTTATTCAGACAAGAGTAAAATTCAGTTGGCTAGCCTACACCTTGGAGGAACTACCTTAGTGTGGTGGGAAGGCAGGACACAAGTTGATTTGAAGAAGCATGGTAAAATTCTTTCTGCATGGAGTGAATTTGTTTCTGCCATTAAAAAACAATTCTATCCACTAGCTTATATGTAGCAAGCCATGATGAGTTGGCAAACTATTCGCCAATTAAAAGGGCAAAGTGTACAAAGCTATACCTAGGAATTTAGAAAAAGAGCTTTGATTCTAGGCATTTCTTTAGACTCACCTGAAACTTTGTTGAAGTATATAGGTGGTCTGCATAGTTATTTGAGGAACACCATTCTCATGTTTAACCCTAATAGCATAGATGAGGTATTTGTTTAGGCTACACATCTAGAGGATAGAGGCAAGAATGTGAACCCAGAGATTGCGGGATCATCAAAACCCACAGCAAGCAAGAACAAGGAAAAGAGGAAGTAGAAATGGAAAGAGAGGAAGGCAAACGATGTACCTAAAGCCAAACCTTCATGCACTCACTACAAGAATGATGGACATGATGATGAACATTGCTAGTCTTTACATCCAGAGCTGAAAGCCAAGAAGTTCGATGGAAAGAAGAAGAAGACTGCTTCTGCTATACAGAAGGATTTTGGGTCAGACTCAGGTGATGAAACAACAATCATAGCTACATGCATAAAAGGTAAAAATTCTGAAGCATCTACTAGTAATTCTGCACAAACTATTGATAATGAAGAAAATGAGAGGAAAAGGCATGAGCTTTTTCATATTAGAGTTATTTCCAAGCATCAAAATATTGATACTTTATTTGATAGTGGCTCACAAGTAAACTTGATTTCTAACCACACCTCACAAGAAGCCATATCCATTAGGTTGGGTATGTGATAAAGCAAAGCTACAAGTGACTAGACAATGTAAACTTAAGTTTTCTTTTTGGTCAACATTTGTAGATGAGGTTGATTTAGACATCGTTCCTTTGGATATATGTGGAATTGTTTTAGGAAGTCCTTACTTGTATAATAGAAAAGCCATTTTCTATAGAGCTGAAAATAAGTATCAACTCACCAAATATGGAATAGAGTATATTGTAAGAGCTCATAAACTCAATTATAATTATACTCTCATAAACTCAGGGCAAATGAAAAAAAAAAAAATCATGCAAGCAATTTTTACTAATGGTTGTAAAGGAAAAGAAACCTGATAAAACCAATGTATTTGAGGGTTGTGATTCTAAACAGAAAGCTAATTTAGAAAAAGTTGTTTCAGAATATGATATCCTATTTCAAGAACCTAAAGGGCTACCACCCAAATGGGAAATTGTACATGATATTCATTTGCAGCAAGATGCTCCATTTCCTAACATCGGAATGTATAGGTTATCCGCTTTAGAGAATGCAGAGATCAAGAAGCAGGTACAGGAGCTACTTGACAAAGGGTTCATAAGACCAAGCACATCACCATGCAGATCTCTGATCGTGTTGGTGAGAAAGAAAGACGGTTCGTGGAGGATGTGCATATAGAGCACTGAATAAAATAATGATCAAGAATCGTTATCCCCTTCCTTGCATTGATGATCTATTAGATCAGCTGAAATATGTTGTTTACTTTTCCAAGTTGGACTTACGTAGTGGCTATCATCAGGTCAGAGTAGCAGAGCAAGATGCATGGAAGACTGCTTTCAAAACAAAGCAAGGGTTGTATAAATGGCTAGTTATACCTTTTGGCTTAACTAATGCTCTTGCCACTTTCATAAGAGTTATGAATGATCTTGTTTTTAGTAAAACATGGGAAGAACATTTAAAGCATGTAAAGTAGACTCTAGATGTTTTGAAAAAAGAAAATCTCTATGTTAAGTTATCAAAATGTGAATTTGGCAAAACAAGTTTAAATTATTTGGGTCATATTGTAGGGGTAGTGAATTGAAGATAGATCCCTCTAAGGTTGAAGTCATTGTAAATTGGCCTAAACACAAATCTTCTACAGAAGTTAGAAGCTTCCTAGGAGCATCACAATATTGGAGAAATTTTATTGCTAACTCTTCTTCAATTGTAGCTCCCTTACATGCATTGACAAGATTGAACAAGGTGTTTCAGTGGGGACGCAAACAACAAAAAGCCTTTGACACCTTGAAAGAAAAAATTAGTACAACACCAATACTAGCATTACCAGATCTTCAAAGACCATTTGAGATCGAAACAAATGCCAGTGACTATGGCATGGGAGAAGTGTTGATGCAACATGGTAAACCCATATGCTACCATTCTGAGACATTTAATTCTGCAGTAGTTAATTATCCCACATATGATAAAGAATTGTATGCATTAGTACAGAGTGTAAAGAAGTGGAAATATTACTTAATGGGGAAAGAAACAGTTATACATACTGATCATTAACCACTTCAATATTTGCACTCACAAACTAAATTGCAGCAATCAAGACACTATAGGTGGATGGGTTTTCTACAACAGTTTCATCTAGTCATCAGATATAAGAAAGACATACACAATAAAGTTGCAGATATATTGTCCAGACCAATCATAAATGCATCTACTATACTTAAGCATAACTTAGTAATGCACGAAAGCTACTTTGAACAATATTCTCAAGATATAGACTTTAAAGATGTATATGAAACTTTAAGTCATGGAAAACAAGTAGAATAATTGGATTACTATGTCAAGGACCAACTCTTGTATCATTTGGGAAAGTTATGCATTCCACAAACTGAAACAGTTAAAATAATTAGGGAAGCACATACTTTTCTGATATCAGGTCATTTTGGTGTAAGTAAAAACAGTTGCACAACTACATAGATTCTGCTATTGGCCAAAAATGCATGAAACAATTTCTAGATATGTAAAAGGGTGTACCATGTGTGCTAAAAGCAAGCCCAACAATAGAAAACTAGGCTTATACACTCCACTTCTAGTTCCTTCTCATCCTTGGGAAAGTGTTTCCATGGACTTTGTTGGGGGATTGCCAAAATCTAGAAAAGGTCATGACTATTTATATGTTATTGTGGACAGGTTCAACAAAATGTGTATTTTAATACCTTCTAACAAGAAGATTACAGTTGAACAAACAACGAAGTTGTTCTTTCAGCATGTCTGGGTGCATTTTGGGTTACCCACTTCCATAGTATCTGATCGAGATTCCTAATTTGTTGGGAAGTTTTGGTCAAGTCTGTGGGAACTGATGGACACCATACTGAAGAAGAGCACAACCTTCCATCCACAAACAGATGGCCAAATATAGGTGGTCAACAGGACAGTGATCCAGTTGCTCAGGGGTTATTGCAACAAGCATCCCAAGTTTGGGATGAACACTTATGTTATGTGCAACATGCTTACAACTGTGTTAAACATTCTTCTACACAAAGATCTCCTTTTGAGACTTGTTTTGGTTTTATACCAAGGTCTCCCTTGGATTTTGTCTTTGAAAAATACATAGAGTTTGATGGACACATCGATGTGGACAAAGCAACCAGGTTCATTGAATAGATCCAAGAAATTCACCAGGTAGTGCAGGAACAGCTGGAAAAGAGCCAAGCCAAGCACAAGGCAATGCATGATAAGCATCCGATGGAGCATAGCTTCCAAGTTGGTGATCAAGTCTGGTTGTATATCAGCAAAGACAAAATGCAAGGTGAAGGAAAGAAGTTGAAGCCAATAAGGTATGGGCCTTTCAAGATACTTGAGAAAATTGGTGAGAATGATTTTTGCCTTGATTTTCCAGCTTACATGCACATCTATTCAATGGTAAATGCAGAAAATTTAAGATTGTTTGAACCTTCACTAATTGAAGATCCCGAAGATAAAATTCATTTGCCTTCTATTGATGATCTGTTGCCTGAATATCTCAATGAGTTGCAAGAAGATACAGTCTTGGACAAGAAGGTGAGAACTATGCGCAGAGGGGATGTTGAGTGCCTTAGAATTGGACTCGGATGGAAATTGGGCAAGTGAGGGAGTTGTAACCTCACTTGGTTGATGCTTAAAAACCAACTTTTGGTGGTCCAAAAGCCTTTTCAGTGGGAAGACATGATCCAAATGGATCCTAGAATACTCTCTAATTCTTCAAAATCATTCAAAAGATTAAAACCATCGCCTAAGGGGAACCTTCAAAAAGGTGGAAAAACACTATCGGGAGGCGAAAAACACAAGAAAACAAGGAAAACAGTCTTATCAGAGGCTTCAACAGTGAATGCACAGGAGCCGTTGGATCTGGCCGATCAATGGTCCAAATCCGATCAGCAAATCGCAAATCGGCAGAAGCAATTGGAGGCTATCGGAGGCGGTCGCATGTATGTTGCAATAGCGATCGATAGGGTCAACGAGGACTGTTGATCAAGCGCGCAGATCGATGGCCCATGTTGCCCCGCCATATCGCATCGGTAGATTTCAACAGAGACGCTTACCACGACTCGGGGCCCATGCGACATGCGACTGCGAAAAGTCACATCGGAGCCATACAGAGGGGTAGACATATATGTATATATATACGTGACAGTCGAACCCGATAGAATTACAAGTGATATTATATGAAGTTTCAGATCCATTAATTGCCAATTTTAATTTATTTTCACATGTTTCGTTTATTAAATGAAATGTGAAGGAAAGCGTTGATGTGATGTCACAGACCCGAAAGGGTTTATTAACATTGTTGAACACTATTTCAAGTCTGATATAAGCGGGATTTCCATATTTTGATGTATTTTCCAAAATAAAGGGAAATCATAAAATAGGGGGGATTTCGGTAGGACCGAAGGCAGTAAAATGGTTTGGGTCGGGCTTCGCCCGAGCCCATACAATGGCTGGCACATGTCTAGGCTAAAAAGAGCCACCCGAAATGAACCACATCCGTGGATCTAGATCTCCCAAATCAACAGTGGAGGTGTGATGTCGATGTATAAGGAAAATTTACGGATATTTGAAGTCCGATAGGCAATGTTTGGCCGACTTTTCCTGTGTTTGATTGTGTTTCTCTGTGTAAACAGAGAATGGCCGTTTCAGGGATTTCAAAGGGTCAATGCACTCATTCGTTACAGATTAGGTGGCCACCTCCCCTGAATGCATTATGAAATGATTGTTTAACACTAGAAGAGGGATTCAAATGGATAGAGGCTGGGAGACAAAAATCCGAGAAGAGGAAATGAACAGTTAAGCATATTGGCTTTAAAGCCACAGATAGAGAGCAAATAGAGCAAGCAGTATTGGAGGCAGTGTTGAGACAGAGCAAAGATAGAGACAGAGAGTGATTGAGAGAGTCTGTGTACTCAGAGAGGCTCGAAAGGTTCAAGCAAACTCTTGTTGTTGTATCTATTGTGTGTTGAGACTCAAATTGAGCTCATACTGTTGTAAAACTCTGCTTCCGGAGACATAATAGAGAGGCCACCACTGAAGGTTGACTAGGAGATATAGCCCAGGAGTATTGGGTGAACTCCTTATTAAATTTGTTATGTTTATGTGTGTTTTCTATTATGCTTCTTGATTGCTTCATTGTCTGTGTATTTCGTAATCCTATCGATCCATTGCATAAAATAACATAGGCAAATCCATGCACATGAGTCTGTAATACCTTAATAATTTCCTTATATCTCATTATCAGATCACACAGTTATGGAATTTTAGGTATGGTCATATTCCCTTCAAGAGTCTTATTCTTCTTCAAAAAAATTAATTGGTCATTGGTCTCCGTGTTGTGAATGAACAAGATTTTCAATGTGAAATTTGTATTCTTGGAAAGCATAAAAGAGACAAATTTCTTACATCTTCTAAAAGAGTAAAAGAACCCTTAGAGTTAGTCCACACAGATATCTGTGGACCAATGCAAACATAATCCATCGTGGAAATCTTTATTTTCTGACATTTTATTGATGTTTATAACAAGAAAATATGGATTTATTTTATTAAAAGTAAGTCTGATACTTTCTCAATGTTCAAAGAGTTAAAAGTAGAAGAAGGAAATCAAAGTGGTAAGATTTTGGAAGTACCCAGGTCAAACAAAGGAGGAGAATACAATTCCAAAGAGTTCGGAGTGTTTTGTTGCTAATAAGGCATCATTATACAAAACACAAATAGATACAATCCATAATAAAATGGAGTAATAGAACGAAAAATCCAATCAATCACGAATACGAAAAGATGCATGCTTTGCGCAAAGGAGTCGTCCAATGAATATTGGGTTCAAGTTGTTGCTACGACTGTATATATTCTTAACAATATTTTTGACAACTAGTGTTAAAGATATAATACCTCAAGAGGCTTGGGATGGTAGGAAGGTGAATGTATATCACTTTCGAATATTTGGTTGTGTATAATTTGCACATGTTTCAGAGAAGATGCGAAAGAAAGTTGATAAAAGAAGTGAAAAATGCATCTTTGTAGGCTACAGTGAATAGTCAAAAGCCTACAAACTCTACAATCCTCTCACCAAGATTTTTTTGTTAGGTAGAGATGTTAAGTTATTTGAAAACAAATATTGGTGTGAGAAAATTGATGAATCTTCATATCAACATGTTCATACACCAAGGCTGCCAAGATTGTAGGTAGAAGAAGAGCCACAACACTTCAAAATGGTACTTCTTCTAGTAGTGAATCATCACCTTCAAAAGATAATTAGAAAACCAGAAGCACCATGGATGTATATAAGCAAGAACATGATTTTGAACAACAAAATATCTTTTCCTTTATTTCCTATCAACTAACCCACTTTGAAGAGGCGATACAAGAGAAACATTGGATTGGCGCAATGAATCAAGAAAGAATAGCCATAGAGAAAAAGAAAACTTGGGAATTGGTTGATCCGCCAAAAGACAAAACCAACATTGGATTCAAGTGGATCTACAAGACCAAATTGAACGAAAAAGGAAAAATCGAGAAACATAAGGCAATTATAGGTGCCAAAGGATTCTCTCAAAAACTTGGCATAGGTTATGGTGAAACCTTTGCTCCAATAGCAAGGTTAGATACAACCAGAGTTATTTTGGCCTCAAAATAAAAGGCAATTTTTTCAATTGGATGTCAAATCCACTTTTTTAAATGGCATATTGGAAGAAGAGGTTTATGTGGATCAACTACCTAGTTTTGAAGTTCCAGGACAAGAACATAAAGTGTATAAGTTGAAGAAAGCCTTATATGTCTTGAAAAAAGCTCCAAGAGCTTAGTACACTCGAATTGACTCTTACCTCATCATTAGTGGATTCTACAGAAGCATCCATGAGCCAACTCTTTATACAAAAATAGATCGTGAAGGTAAAATTCTTGTTGTTTGCCTTTATGTTGATGATTTTCTCTATACAAGTAATTTGATGTTAGAAGAATTTAAAGCTGCCATGTAAACATAATTTAACATCACTGATCTTGGCCTCATGAATTATTTATTGGGATTTGAAATTCAGTAATCAACAAATGGTATTTTTTTCTTTCAAAAACAGTATGCCATTGACATCTTTCACATGTTTAGAATGATCAACTGCAAACTAGTTGACAATCCAATAGCTCTAGTTGCCAAGCTGAGCAAACAAGATGAAGGACCATCAATTGATTTCACTTTGTATAAAATTCTAGTTAGTAGTCTCCTATATCTCACTATAACTGGACTAGACATCATGTTTGTAGCTAGTTTTGTTTCCATATTTATGGAATCACCCAAGAATTCCCACTAGAAAGTTGCAAAAATAATTTTAGGATACACAGATAATGACTATGCAGAAAACATAGATGATTGGAAAAACACATTAGGATACACTTTTCACTTGGGAACAAATATGATCCCGTGCATGTCCAACAAACAACCCATTATTTCAATATCTTTTGCAGAGGTAGAGTATGTAGTTGCAACGTCCACAACTTGTCAAACAATATGGATAAGAGCCAACTCCTTTTGAAGGATCTTTCACATGTTCAAAAGGATCTAGCTCCTATTTTTTGTGATAATAGCTCCACCATTTCCTTGTCTAAAAATCATGTGTTTCATAAAAAGATAAAACATATTGGCACACACTTTCACTTCATTAGAGAGCTTGTCAATAATGGAGATATATTTCTTCAAAGATAAAGGAACATTAATGGATCCTACCTTGTATAAAAGCCTAGTTGTAGTGAGATACAAGAGACTACCAACTAGACTTTTATACAAAGTAGAATCAACTGATGGTCCTTCATCTTGTTTTCTTAGCTTGGTGCCTAGAACTATTTGAGTGTCAGTTGGTTTGCAACTAATCATTCTAAACTTATGCAGGATGTCAAGGGCATACTTTTGTTGACAGACAAAAATACCATTTACAAATTGTTGGATTTCAATTCCCGAGAAATACTTCAATGAGACCAAGATCAATCATGTAAAATAATGTTTGTATGGCAACTTTAAATTCTTTTAACATCAAATTACCTGTATAGAGAAAATCATCAACATACAAACAATGATAATTTTACCTTCATGATTTGTTTTTGTATAAACCATTGTCTCATGGATACTTTTGTGGAATCCACTATTGATGAGAGCTTGTCAATAATGGAGATATGTTTCTTGATTTCTGTGAAACATGAGATCAACTTGCAAACATTTTTACAAAACCATTGGGAAAAACTCTATTTGAATTTTAGAGAGAAAACTTGGGCATTGTAAGTACCAATAATTGTAACAACTGAGATTAGGAGGGGGTCTTGAGAGTATTAATCTCCCTATCTCATCTTTGTTTGTTAGGTGTCATTGTTAGTTTGAGTTCAGTTCAATTAGTTGAGTTCATTACAACTTATCTTAAAATAAGACTATTTAATATATATAACTTGTAACTTTTCTTTTCTTTTTTTTGTTATTCATTTTGAACAAACAAAAAGTACATATTTTCAATAATACAAAATTTTCCAGACAGCTACTAGACATAGCTCTATAATGAACCAAAGATGAGCAAGAAAACTAATACTCGTCAAAGTAACATAGCTCTGGACTCCCACTGAGACTGAATTGAATGAAATAAAGACAAATAGATCTTAACTAATTATGTTCCAGTATACGTCCAGAGAAAACAACAAATACTAATTTGAAAAATACAACCATTTAACAGAGGTACTTAAATAACAACATTTTTACTTCTTGTTGTCGAAATTTGTCCTGTAGATTATTGTTCATATTTGCTGAAAAATTATTGGCCTCAAGAGTATTGTGCTTTATGGCAAGTGATCAATTGAAATGGTAAAAGAGCTCTGAATCTTGTTGTACATGAGATCATCAAAGATAATTAATCTTGGCTCCAATTCTAAAGATCTCTTTGAAAGAATATCCATTGTGGAATTGAACTCTCTATATATGTGCTAAAAACTAATAGCTCGAAACTTCAATATAATTTCTCTTCTTCTAAGTTTTCGTGCTTCTAAATTTAACACCTCCAGGCGAGCCTCTCCTTTCAGCCAATTGATAACACATTTTGAGTCTCCAAGTATATGCAAATGATTAATGTTTTTTTGTTTTGCAATCATCATAAGAGTCCATGCAACAATCAATTCAACCTTGGTATTTGATCCGAAGCCAATTCCAGTTTTATATTGGATGGACCTATTTTCTGTGAACATAATCATCCCTCCACCTCCACACACATTTTCTTGTGCTGCCCCATCAAAGAAGCCTATCGGCTAATATTGTGATATTTGTGGGCATTGTGCTCTTCTCTATGATAACAATTTCTGAAGGGGAAGAAATTCCCAAAATTGTGAAATCATTTTGGAGATTAGAACCAAAATATATATTTTATCATCTCTGAATATTATCTCCTTTCTCAATAACCAGATGTTCCAAGCAACAAATATATGCAAGATACTAAGATGGTTGTACTTATTCACCCAAGAAAAAAGGATTTCTTCAAATGAAGACTTCTTCATATCTTCCTTTATGCCTAAAATTGCAAAACATAAGACCAAATATATTGTGTGAAATTACACCTGTTCAAAAGATGTTCAGTGGTTTCTTGTTGTTGTTCGCATAGAAAACATCCACTAGGTTCCTGAAAGCCTCTTTTTTGAAGGTTTTCCTAGGTCAAGATTTCGTTGTGAAGTACCAACCAAATGAAACATCTTAGCTTGGTAGGAATATGTCATTTCCAGATATATCTATACCACCATCTATTAACTCTTTCCATCTCTGAGTGAAAAATCTCCTCGTATGTTGAGTTGGCTTTGATCTTTCCAATAGAGAACTCCCAACTCCAAACCAAATAGTCCCTGCAGTTATTTAAGGTTACTCCATTAAGATTTAACTCTTTTATGAAATATATTCATTCCTCTGCTAAAGCATCTCTTAATCCCAAACCAACTGTTGTCATCCAATAATTTTGATGCGGTTGGGAATAGAAAGGATTTTTTTATATCATGAAGATAGGTAAATTCCCTTGCTGCCAGAGCTTGCCTTGACTCTAAAGACAAATTGTATACTTTGGCCCCACCAATAAAGGGATCCTTGCCAAGAATGACTTACCTTCCATCCCCCACTTTCCAAGCTAATCAATTAAAGAGATGGGTATAGGATGTCATAAGAGCTTTCCAAACCATGGAAACTTTTTTGTGGAGAGAATATGATTGTTTTCTGATCCAATCTACAACCTTTTGTCTTTTTATATATATTTCTCTAATGACATGATTCCACAAACGAATCCCAAATAGAATTCTCCACATATTTTTCAGAGATAATGCTTTAGCAAACCAGGAAGATTTTTAAAACCCCATCCTCCTAGCTTTTTAGGGATGAAAGAATGGACAAATTTGCAAGATGTATATTCATTTTGTTACTTTTCCCAGCCCACAAAAAAATAAAAATCATCTATCTGATCAGAGCAAGAATAGAAGCAGGGATTTTTGCCAAAGACAACCAAAATACTGGAATATTCAGCAATATTGATTTCACCAAAATCATTCTACCACCTAAAGATCGCCAATTATAGCACCAAATGTTTATTATTTGTTCCACTTTTATGATCATCCACATCCAATCCTCTTTGTGATAATTATTAGCTTTAAGATAGAAACCAAGGTATTTAAATCTCGTCTCCAAAGTTGACGACTGCAATGGGAGGAATGTTTGAATTTCAACAAGAATAGTGGGCCTGATACCCTGGTGATGGAATGAAGATTTATTAAGATTAATCTCCTTGTCAGTGGCATTACACAAGAGTAATATACATCTGTGGAAAGGCCTCCATTTAGCTACAATGCATATCCCCATAAGCAAGACATCATCCACAAACAATAAATGAGAAATAGAAAGAGTTTTGGAAATCTTTATGTTGCTAATGTTACCAGTATGCTTTTCCTCCAACAATAGATGACTCAGACCTTCCATCACAAGTATAAACATGAGCGGAGATAATGGGCAACCCTGTTTAAGTCCCTGGGAGGTAGAGAAAATTTTGGAGGGTGACCCATTGATTAGGA
The DNA here is from genome assembly GCA_000404065.3 of Pinus taeda. NCBI lineage: Eukaryota > Viridiplantae > Streptophyta > Pinopsida > Pinales > Pinaceae > Pinus > Pinus taeda. Next base: position 29,971 of record APFE030477365.1, on the reverse strand, counting down.
TAGAATAATTAGTTGAAGTAACACATCCCATAATCCAGTTTGTCACTTCCATCCCTAGTCTAAGAAAAGTTAGTTGACTTTATCGTAAGCTTTGTTCATATCCATTTTGAGCAACATTGCCATCTGTATTTTGATTTGATAGAGTGAATGGCTTTGTGAGCAATGCCAATAGCATCATGAATCTGCTTATCCAAAAGAAATCCAAATTAGTTGAGAGACATCATCTTAGCAAGAAAACATATGATTTTGTTGGAGATCATCTTGGAGATAAGTTTGTAGACCAAGCTACACAAAGAAATAGGTCTGAAGTCCAAGAAGGACTTAGGCTTAGAACATTTAGGAATTAAAGTAATATATGTAGCATTGATATCAACAGAAACTTTCCAGTCCTTCTTGATTCTTCCACCATTTGACATAAGTCAACACCCATAAGATCGAAGAAGGAGAGGAATAGCTCCACTTCCCAACCATCGGGATCCAACCATCAGGACCCGGGCTTTTGTCATTTGAAAATTATTTAATAACTCCTTCTATTTCCTCTAGAGATACCGAGCCTCCAATTTGTGTCGCTTCCTCCTCACTGAAAAAGCAAGGATATAATTTAATAAGTTGTAGTTGGGACCAGATATTGAAATTCATAGGATCTGAAAGAGGGAATAGAAAGAGGAAGTTGAAACTTCTTTTAATATGCGAGATTTGATCGAACTTCCCTCTTCCAACTCCAGCTCCCAAATGGAGTTGATGTTCCATCTATGACTTGAATAGTTATGGAAAAATTTAGTGTTTCCAAGTCCCTTTCTTATCCAAGTAGGGCTGCTTTTTAATCTCCAAGCCTCTTCCTCCCTTTTTAGGATCTGTGTTTTTTTATTTTCCAGATAGCTCATTTTCTATGCTACATCAACTGAGAAAGAAGAAGAGAAATTTTGTGAAATGTGTTCATATTGAGCTTCAATATCTAGGAGATCTTTTTGTTCATTTACTTTCCAGTTTCTCCCCACGTTGATAGTAGCCTTCTTTAGACTCGTAAGCTTGTTGACCATAGAGGTCATGGCCGAGGTGGACGAGTTGACAGGGTAATTTTGCCAAACCTCTTCCACCATCCTCCTAAAAGACTCTTCTTCCAACCAAGAGTGGTTGAATTTGAAGGGATATTTATGATGAAGCACAAATTCAATATCCAAAAAGATGGCCATATGATCAAAAATCTTATCTTGTGCTATGCATGATATGGTCCTCCTCACTTTTTCAATTAAAGAATTTTCCAACAGAAATCTATGCAGCAACTTAGCTATGCCATACATACTTGATTTGCCATTTCTCCAGGTCAGAGAGAGAGGAAAGGGAGTAATATCACGGAGATTATGTCTTTGTAGCATATCCAAGAAGTAAGAACACATAAGGTCAAGACGTGCTCGATGTCCCCATGACTCACTAGCAAAGATAGTAAAGTTTAGATCTCGAGTAAGAATAAGTGCTTGGTTTGATAGAATTCCACTAAGTGATACCTGTCCCAGAATTATTGTCTATCATAATAAGGACCATAACAATTAATCAACTTTATGGGAAAAGGATAGCCCCTAAGAGAGCATTCCAGAAAAATACCCATGGATGAGGAATAAACCTGCAATGGTGCAACAATTGGATCTGAGACCTCCCGACAATAATCAGACCTCTTGACAATCCATTTGAGTCCATATTATAGGATACCCAACCTAGACACAATTTCCGAAAGTTCTCTCTAGCTTTATCGCCAGAGACCATAGTTTCTTGAAAACAGATGATGGAAGGACAATGAGTACTAATCAATTGTTTGAGGGCAGAAAATTTTGAAGACCCCAATCCCACCAATATTGAAAAATAAAATAATCATTATTTAAACGTGGTTATGGGCATCAAAGCTCCAAATTCTCTTGAATCATTTTCAATATCTTTAGGTGAAGTAAGACCTAAGCCTCCCTGGATAACCTCTTATAAATATGTCTCTATAACCTCTTATAAATATGTCTCTGCTTTTTTTGTTTTGTTTAGAAAGAAGGTTCAAACAAAAGATTACCCAGGGGAGTAACCCCTCTAAAAGTAGTGATCGGCGACAACTTCCAAGCATCTTTATAGGTGAATATCACTTGTAACTTGGAAAGGATATGATTTCCCTGACGGGATGGGGAGAGGATAGGATTTTAAAGCACTCGTTTACTTGTCTTAGATTTTGTAAACCAGTGCTCCCATGATGTGATTGGGAATTTGTTTTATTATTTTGGCTTTTTCCCAGCTATGTTAGTCAGATTTGATTTAAAAAATAATAAATCCATTCCACCACTGGTTAACCCACTTGGAGTATTGGAAGTGTGCACCTGTTTCTACTTTTTCAAAGCAATAATCAATGCTGTTGTAGATAATTCGTGGATTTGGATTTGAACGACACCGTGACATGAAGACTAACAAAACATATTCGGACAGGAAGGCCACTTGTTAACCTGTCCCCCTCTCACACAAACCGACCCAGGCTACGCTCTGGATATTTATAGGTGTCACTGTCATCCCTCATTTTCCTCCCTTCTTTTCCGTTTTGAAAAATAGATGGAAGGGAGGCACCGCCTAGCCTTGTCACTGTCAACTTCACGCCGGGGCGCGGTTTCCACGCTGTTAATCTTGTGCTTCACATTCAACGCTGGCTACATAAACACCCACTATTTTTCTCATTTCTCACATCTCATCTCATCTCATCTGGTTTCGGTTCTGTCAAGCCATTTCTGTTATTTTTTTGAAGAATTGTGAGGGTCAGTATAGTGTGTGGTTTAAAGAAGATGTCTCAGGAAAAACAACACCACCATCCCTTCCACCACAAGGAAGATGAGAGCACAAATGTGTATGCTGCTGGGAATGCTGGGAATGCTGTGAATGTTGCTGGGAATGCTGGGAATGTTGATAAGTATGAGAAGGCAAAAAGGGAGGAGAGGCAGCACAAACGTATGGAGCAAATGGGTGGACTGGGAGCTGTGGCAAGCGGAACCTTTGCATTGGTACAATCTATTCAACATCTCTCTCTTTTTATTATTTAGAATAATATATCATGTTATGTTCTATCAATAGAAAAGTGTAGTGAGATCTGATAAATTGTTGCTGTTTGTCATGTGCAGCACGAGAAGCACGCAGCGAAGAAGGATCCAGAGCAGGCCCACAGGCACAAGATCATGTCGGAGGTTGCTGCAACCGGTGCGCTGGCAGGAGGGGGTTACGTCTTACACGAACATCACGAGAAGAAGGATTCCAAAAAAGAAGGAAAAGAAGCAGAGGGCAAAAAACATCACCTCTTCTAGCTCTGTTTCTTATTATTCCTGCAACTAAAATAATGTTTTCTTTTACCTGATTTGGTGTGGTGTTGTTATTAGATCCAGATCAAGCTGCTGTTAGTTGATCCGTCATTCCCTTCCCGCCACATACGTAGAGTCGTGTTGTGAATAACTAATATATGTATTTGGTAACTCTTGTGATTAACTTATGTATGGAGTTTCCTAATTCTACACCACCATTTCAAAATTTTGTTGTATTATGGGTATCTGTATAGCTAATAAGAATTATCATACCTTGGGAAAAAAAAACTCGCTTTCATTTAATGAAAAAGTAAGTTTGCATGTACATAGTTATTCTCCTGATGAAGTTAATTCCCAAAAAAACAAATAAACGGTAGTAGCTTAAACGAAGCCTGTTAAATATAAATTCCAGATCCTTGATTTCTACTAATTCGCCACAACGATATTAAGGGCAAACAGCAATCCTTGATTTCTACAAATTCCAGATCCTTGATTTCTACTAATTCGCAACAACGATATTTAGGGCAAACAGCAGTGTCAAAAGGATAATACAAAAATAAAACAAAAAGTGAGAGGGCTGGCACTAAATTTCTAAATGCCCAGACCTCTGTAGAGCGCCACAAGAGAAGACTGAGTAACTTATCTTGCCTCGCTCTTGACAGCACCCTTCTTTTAATAATGAACCATCCTCCTTGCTCTGGTCTCTGAAAATATACTACTTGATATATTTTATCCTCTACTTCATCATAAATTTGGATCTAATTGCTAGTAGAGGCAAACTTTAATTCTGGAGATGATATAATAAGGATGAAATAAAAATGTTATAGAGGATGTTGAATTTTTTTTTTAAT
>APFE030477365.1:0-23546 GCA_000404065.3 Pinus taeda | reverse complement strand
TTATTATTAAAATTAGTCTTTTAAAACAATTAAAATAAAAATAGATAGAGTAAATTCACAGTTAACATCTCATTCATGTTCCAATTCAAAAACTTGTGTTGACTCAACCTGATGTATCCAAACTTCTTAAATGATAGATGCAATAATGTTTCCATGATTTTTACTTGATGTATACATGTAATTAAACGGTGTGATGATTTTTAGTAGGTTCCTGATCGTTACTTGATATACAAATGTAATTAGATGGTGTGATGACTTTTAATAGGTTACTTACTTGATATACAAATGTAATTAGATGGTGTGATGACTTTTAATAGGTTACTAAAATCACATCTGTAAAGCCCAACAAAAAGGAAAATAACAAACTTAGAAAGCATGATAGTAGGAAAATGACTAGTTATCCCCATGGGGTAATCAGTGGAATATGCATTTTTAAGGGTGTATATAGCTGATTTGTTGGTGCTCTTTTGCTCACTTGATCTTCCCTCATCTAGATAGCTCATTCACGTTCTCATTCATATACTTGTGTCATTCAAGTTCTCATTCATACACTTGTGTTGTTTGAACCATAATAAAGAAAACTAATTTTAAACAATTTTATTATTATTAAAATTAGTCTTTTAAAACAATTAAAATAAAAATAGATAGAGTAAATTCACAGTCAACATCTCATTCATGTTCCAATTCAAAACTTGGTGTTGACTCAACCATGATGTATCCAAACTTCTTAAATGATAGTTGCAATGATGTTTCCATGATTTTTACTTGATGTATACATGTAATTAAATGGTGTGATGATTTTAGTAGGTTTTGATAGTTACTTGATGTACACATGTAATTATATGGGGTGATGACTTTTAGCAGGTTACTGAAATCACATATGTAAAGCCCAACAAAAAGGAAAATAACAAACTTAGAAAGCATGATGAGTAGGAATATTACAAGTTATCCCCAAGGGGCAATTAGTGGAATAGGCATTTTTAAGGTTGTATATAGCTTATTTGTTGGTTCTCTTTTGCTCACTTGATCTTCACTCATCTAGATAGCTCATTCACGTTCTCATTCATATACTTGTGTCATTCAAGTTGTTATTCATACACTTGTGTTGTCTGAACCATGATAAAGAAAACTAATTTTAAACAATTTTTATTATTATTAAAATTAGTCTTTTAAAACAATTAAAATAAAAAATAGATAGAGTAAATTCACGGTTAACATCTCATTCATGTTCCAATTCAAAAACTTGTGCTGACTCAACCATGATGTATCCAAACTTCTTAAATGATAGATGCAATGATGTTTCCATGATTTTTACTTGATGTATACATGTAATTAAATGGTGTGATGATTTTTAGTAGGTTCTTGATCGTTACTTGATCTACACATGTAATTAGATGGTGTGATGACTTTTAGTAGGTAATTGAAATCACATATGTAAAGCCCAACAAAAAGGAAAATAACAAACTTAGAAAGCATGATTAGTAGGAATATTACTAGTTATCCCCAAGGGGCACTCAGTGTAATATGCATTTTTAAGTGTGTATATTGCTGACTTGTTGGTGCTCTTTTGCTCACTTGATCTTCACTCATCTAGACAGCTCATTGACATTCTCATTCATATACTTGTGTTATTCAAGTTCTCATTCATACACTTGTGTTTTCTGAACCATGATAAAGATGTTTCCATGTTTGTTACTTGGTGTACACATGTAATTAGATGATGCTATGGCTTTTAGCATGTTGTGATAGTGGTGCTTACTGAAATAAGATCTAAATCCTATAATTTATTTGTCTTTTTAGTCATACTTTTTTAGGATATGGTTTTCTCATAAAAGTGTGTCATCTCCCATTGTTAAGATGTACCACTAGAAGATTGGCTATGGTAGTACTCCATATCCCTTCAATACATAATACTTTCCCATATATCCTTTTCACCTCCATTCCATTTTGTGAAAATGATGTTATCCTTATTTGTGCTTACCTTTTCAAAGGCCAGTATTAAAAGGTATATCCGAAATGAAAATATGTGAAAGCCTTAAATGAAATGAAAAAAAATAAAAGGTTGTCCATAGAATATGTAAAGGGATAAAGAGGTGAATTGTAAATTAAAATTAAAATAAAAGCTTAAGCTAATACCACTTCATTATACGGCCATTTTTTAGTCCCTAGCTTGTCTTAAGAATATCTAAATAAAATGGATGTGTTTCATAAATTGAACACTTGATGAAATAAAAGTGGGTGTAATGAAATAAGGAATGGAAACTCATTGTGTAAAGCTCCCTCATAGAGTCTATTAAAAAAGATGTCCTAGCCCTACAATTATAGACATGGAAATAATGAAAGACCAATGCATTTATTGATTTTAAGGGTCGTGCCATAAAGGATTCCCTATTCTTTCCCATCCATAAATGCTTATTGTATAGTATGCTTTATTTATTATCTTGGGAAACACATATTGTCCTAAGAGGTGGTCACATGTGTAAAGGTTTATGATTATATGCCATAGTATACTTAGGCAAGTAATTAAATTAACCCCTATTATGTTGTGCTGGGAGCGATTATTAGGTTTCCATCCCAAGCTCAAGAAGAGGTTTATATGACATCATGCTTCCATGTGGAAACCATTAATAGGTGCCATGTGTCCCACTTTCTTAGTCTTTTGACCAATCAAAATGTGTTAGTTGTACTTTCCATGTGGAAGTCACTAGAGGTGCCATGTCATCTTGATGATGTGTTAAGACACATCATCTCCACATCATCTCTATTGCCACATCATATCCTCTTAGCACCTAAATTTGCCTTAGGCTGGAGGAAGGCAAAATTCAGGGTAACCACAAACCACGCTTGGTCTCGTAGCTAGCCCTATGAGAACAGGAGAGGGCTCTCTCTGGGGCACACTTAGGAAAATAAACAATAGTGTCTGAGATGACTCAAAAATGAATACTGATTTTAGGCTAGGTAAATAGATATGATAGAGGTATTTTGAAGAATGACTGAGTTTTCTGGGATGTGTGGGGCCAAGGAACAACATGAGCAGAGAATTTAACTCAAAGACGCAGATTATTTCGTGAGGCAAGACAGGCGGAAAGACTAGCAATTAGATTTGAAATAATATGAAGTGGAGAGATTGTTTAAGAGTGTGAAAAGGGCATAAATACATGAATCCTTTTCAACAGAAGAAAACATAGAATGTAAAAACTATCCCAAGGCAGAGCAGTACACTGAATTCTACCTTTTCTACTTAGAAAGCTTTCACTGGAAATGAATACGAATGAAAATATGAAACATAATGAAATACATATGAAACATAAAGAAGATACATTTGCTAAACTCACGCCATAGGAATCTCATGAACCAGAGCTGCAATCTTTCATTAATTCTCTGTCAAAATGTACAGTGAGTGACTAGGTTTCTCTCCCACAGGTTCCCAGAAATTCCAACCCCTTACAAAATGACTCTCAATACAATAAATAATATTTTCCATGAGAAAGTCGATCCACCCAGGAGATGAAGAGCCAACAATCAGTAGTTACATTCAATTTTTTATGAGGACCAATTAGAAAAAAGCAAATATGAGCGCAGATTTTTTGGGTGGTTGTTCGCCTTCATTTGGCCACTTGGATAGAAGCCAAAAATGCTTTTTAAACTTTTCCTTTGATGTCAGGAAAAATGTATTGTAAATTAGTGGGCCCACTTGGAGAAAATTGTGAATCGAAATTTCGCGAAGCGGGAGTGATTTTGGCCTTTGGTTCTCTATGCACCGCGCTAAAAACTGTATGCATCGCGCCACTTTGGATCCGGTTTTGAGGCACCTTCTGAAGTCCTAATTGAGCCCAAGTGTGCTTGTTGGAAAGCCCTGCCTGTCGACTTTCCAACCCAAGTGAAATTTCTGAATTTCGTGCCCATTTGCCCCTCCAAAACGTCAATCGCCCAAGACTACTTCCTGTGTGTGAAATTAGGGGCAGAGAAGTCATTTTTAGGGTGTTTTTGACCTCCCGAGGACTCAAAATTGGCCCAAAATTCTTGGCCATGCACCAATAGTCATGATTTTCCATGGAAAATCCAAAAATGCAAACCTTTTTTCATTTGGACCTCCCTAGTGTAAGCGCGCGCCAGGTGGCAGGACGCATAGGGAGAAAAACCCTTTTTGCACAAAAAATTCCAAAAACACCAAAAATGCCCCAAATTTCTTGAAATTTGGGCTGGAGCTTCCTTATAAAGTGTTATGCTCAGCTAAAGAGGCCTCGGTCAATATCTGAAGACGATTGAGCTCACTTTGCCTCTTTTGCTTCTTGATTTCCTTCCTCAATTTCGCCTTCAAATTCCTGATTTGGGCCTTCCACACTTTGTTTCGCGCCTTCCACACTTTGTTTCGCGCCATGTAGTGGAAAGCCATGTGTCTTAGAAATGCATGGTCCTTGTCGGCCTTGTCCAGCAACCTCTCTAAGTGCATGTTAACTCTCTCTAGATTGGCCTCCTAATCCTCATTAATCTCTTGCTCCAATGAAGTGAGCTCAACTCTTCTCCTTTGCGCGGCTTGGCGATTCTCGTGAATGTTTTATAGCTCCATGATTGCTTGCTGATCCTCAAGCTATTTGTTCCTTTGCTCCAAATATTTCATGTTCCATTTGGCTCTTTCCAAATCAAGGGACAAGGCTTGAATCTCTGCTTGCTGCTCCTGGATGATCTCTTTAAGCTGTGCACTTTGTGGCTCTGTATCTGTATCATCATCATGAAGGAGAACAAATTCGGTCTCTCGTTCACCTGATGTCTCACCTGAAGGCCCCTCATCCTACATTGGCTCCTTGCCTTTGTCCTGTTCCTATGATGTTGATGGAGGAAGCGAGGCCCCTTCCACCCAAGGTGGAGATAACACTCGCTTTGTCGTTGCAAACAAACGTCTGGTGCCCTTCTGATATGTGATGAAAACTGGCACACTAGCAATCTCATGGTGCTCATATCGATGAGAAGGTTCACCCTCATGCTTAACCTTTGATAATCCTCTTGAAGCTCTAAAGAAATCACGCGAGATGAAATCATCCCAAGTGATGCCCTACAATCCAAGCTGATGAACAACCAAATTCTTGATAAGAGCAAAATGATAGACACTGTTAAGTTGCTGCTGAGGTGTTTTGCACTGTATAAAGGTGGTCATCCTCTCTATGTTCTGGCAAATGAAATACGGAATGTTCATCATCCATACCCTGGTGAAATGCATGAGCAACCTGATGTGGTAAGCATAAAGACGAGAGATCTGTCCCTCACAGCTGAAATATTTCATGATCAATCTCATTAGTGGAGCATATTCATCCTTCAAATATCAGAACGAGAACACTCTCTTGAGATGCCTTAAGAAACTAGTTTTGATGTAAGGGTCATAATGTTGCCGGTCAATCTTCTATTTCTTGTGCCATGGTTCACCAATGTTCGGCATACCGGTTGCTAATGAGACAGATTCTGGTGTAAGTGTGAAGGTGACACCAACCAAGATAGCTTGATTTCTGTGCAAGTGCATCACAAAAGGACGACCCAACTCATGATGAAATTGGACACTAGCCACCTTTTGACATAACTCATAGCTTGACTGATGCTGAAAACATGACATAGCAAGAGGGCAGGCCTGCAATTCTGTAAGGGTGGTCGGTTCCTCTCTCACATGTCTGCCACTTTTATGAGGCCTCCGGGGTGCCTGTTCTTCCAAGGGAGAGTCACTTTGGGTTTCCACCTCATAGTCCGATGAATGCTCAAATGCCATGACTACTATACAAAATACCCTGAAGACAAGATGACTGTTGTGTATGAACTGTGCTTAAACTGCTCTTTTTGATGTGTTGAAATTTGGCAAATTCAAGGGATTGAAGGCGATTGGTTGCAAATTCTGAGCAAAATCAGGCTTCTGTGTATATGCGCTACGTAGCATACCCAGTGCGTCATGCCCATGTTGTTTAACACTGTGTGGTTGTGCCCAGTACACTGCGCTCCCTATGTGCGCCGCACTACTCCACCTATGCACCACGCTTCAATTCTTAACACAGTCAAGGCCTTTCCAAATGGCAGTTTGTTCTCCAACCTCCAAATTCGACTTCGCTATAAGATTTCTTGAATGTAACTTGACACAAATGATTTATATAACTTGGAGAAATATGTTGCAAGAGTTGGATTTGATTTTTTCTTCCTCCAAAACCCATTTTGTAATGTTTTCACTTTGACACTTTTTCACAATTATTACAACTCTGCTTTTCACACTTCCTTTTGATTTCTTTGACTAAAATGATGAAATTTTTTGGCGATTTTTTGCAGGGGTAGCTGACATGAAATTTGGCTAAGGAGACCAGGGCTGCACCTGGAGAACTCCACTGAGAAACTTTTGAAATTTTTTACAAATGACAAACTGTTGACTTTTCTTCAAAACAAAGTTTTGAAGAATAGTCGTAATCTATCGATATGAAGATGAAAATATTTGAATCACAACTTTATAAGAGCCTCCCTCTGGCCTTGCTGGCTTTATTGGACATTGTTTGAAGACCAAATGACTAATCCCTTGACTTAATGACCGAAATGACTCTCGTCCATTAAAAGATCAAACATTGACTGTCATGGACTTTAATACACATTGATGAAAATACCTAAGCCAACAGGTACAAGACATGAGGGGAATGAATGATAAGGCCCTTCCATCACGTTATGGCATGCCCCTAGCAGAATGCGGTTGAGTGAATGGACCGAGACACCTAAAAGTGAAATGCAGAAAGAGTTTTGATCTCTGACGGAGGACTGACAAGACCGACTCTAACACCTTCGCTACCACATCATCATCGTGTCATCTCCTTTTACCAACCAAAACTCGCCACGTGTAAGGGATACCACCTCACGACTGACTTTGTGTAGAAATTAATGTGTAGATTCAAAACTACTCATGAAATTTACTAAGTCACAAGACTTGAAGCTATTATACTGATGTACGAAAGTTAATTCACCATCTAGAACAAAAATCATAGACATGAAAAAGGAAACATCACACATGCACAAATATTTATCTAGGTGAAAGCAACTGCTCAAAACCCCTTCCCATATCTATTGCATTAATCAGAGAATAGAGATGAAATACATGTGCTTGCTCAAGCTTGAGCACACCCTAAAAGTGTATAGCCTGTCCCTCTACTTGGTTGACTAACTGACTCTGCCCAACACTTAGCAATTTTTCAAGCCCTCCAAGCTCCTATTTCCTTGCACTATTCCTCTAGGAAATTGGCCCTTATTATTTAGGAATTTCCCACTATTGAATTCTACAATTCCTCTAGGTCCTTCCTCTGACTACATGCACCACCTGTACACATGGGAATATGCTACAAATGATAGTACACTGCCTTGGAATCTCCATCTCAACTAGGTAACTTGAATTCCCTGCATGCAACAATTATTTTGGGTTGATTGATCAGCTAACTAGTTGATCACTGAGTGTGGTTGAAGTTCCATTCCCACAACTTGACCTGTGACTAGTTCTTATGACAGTTAGAACTACTTTAACTGATAATAACTCAAATTAACTAAAATATATTGCTACAAATTAGCAATCAATCATATTGAATTGAAATCAAACTTCCCCAGCTCGAATTAACTGATTAACTAAGTGACAAGTGCCATGTCACCTCAGTTAACTACCTCAAATATTTCTGCCGAAATAGAAATTCGAATTTTCTCTAGTTTGACCAAGGCAAAGTCAAACTGGGATTTTCTTGCTGCATTTTCAACACTCCCTCTCAGTAAGAAAGGAGTTATCAAACACCCTTATCCTGCACCTGTGGAACTCGAACTTCCCTCTTCATAAGGCCTTTGTCAAAATATCAACATCTTGTTCCTCTATCAGAATTTATTGCAACAACATAATCTTCCTCTACACACAATCCCATAAATGGTGATATCGTATATCAATATGTTTGGATAAATTGTGAAAAACATGATTTTCAGAGAGTTTGATGCAACTCCAATTATCACAGTAAATCACATTTGGATCCATTGTCTAACCAAACAAGCCAACTATTATCTTTCTCATCCAGATCGCCTCACATGTTGCTTGACTTACAGGCATGTATTCTACTTCTGCCAAGCTGAGTGCCACAGATCTTTGCTTCCTACTGTACCAAGAAACCGTTGTGGACCCAACACTGAAAATTCCACTCGATGTATTCCCTACCCAATCTACATCTGTGAAGCCACACAACTTCACTCCCCCTATCTGTTTGTACCAAATTCGAAACTAGGTAGTGCCTATGATTCACTGTAGAACATGCTTAACTGCCCACCAAAATAGATTGGTTGGCCTAACCATAGCTTGGCTGAGCTAGTTGACTACAAAGCACATATTTGGTCATGTGTTCACAAGATACATGAGTGAACCCACCAACTGCTAGTAAACAGTCGCATCCACTTCCTCACCTAAATTGGCATCCTCTTTCCTCTAGTTGGTCGCTAGAGGAGTCTCCATGGGTTTTCTCTTGTCCATGTGAAACCTTTGAAGTATCTCATTGGCATACTTGCCCTAAGAGACAAATAGTCCCCCATCTCCTTGCCATACTTCTAATCCAAGGAGTAGTGCATGAGGCCCATGTCCTGCATCTCAAACTCTCTTGCAAGGTCCTCCTTACAATATCTGATCTGCTACTCATCGACATTCAAAATCAAGTCATCAAAATATAAAAAAATAATAAAAAATTTACCTTCTAGCAAAATATGATAGAGGTTTGCATCCACTTCACTTTTGGTGAATCCCAAATCAGTGAGATAACTATCGATCTTGGTGTACCAAGCATGAGGTGCTTTCTTGAGACCATACAATGCTCGCTTGAGTCTACACACATGAGACTCTCGATTAAAAGTCTCGAAGCCTTCTAGTTGCTCGATATACACCTCCTCCTCAATAAATGCATTGAGGAATGTTTTTTTCGCATCCATTTGGTGGGTCTTCCACCCCATCTGTGCAGCTAAAGAAAGGATTGATCTGATAGATGAGTACCTTGCTACAAGACCAAAGGTCTCCTCATAGTCAATCCCCTCAACCTGAGAGTACCCCTTGGCCACAAATCTGGCCTTGTACTTTTCTATGCTTCTATTTGTTGCATGCTTCACCTTGAAGATCCATCTCGAACCCACAACTGATTTGTTTCCTGGTCTTGGGAATGCTTCCCAAATATTGTTCTTTGCAATGGATTTGTACTCCTCCACCATTGCATCAATTCATACTGGTTTCTCTACTACTTCCTCAAAAGAGGATGGCTCGGTCTCTACTAGCTCAGTCATTAGAGTACTGTAGCTAGTGTACACATTTGCTTACCTTCTCTGGTCCTTTTTTCTGCCTTCTTTGGATGGTTGTTCTTGATTCGCTATCTCCACTCTCTTCTCCTTAACTTGTGGCTTCTCCGCAACATCCCGAGGCTCCTCCTTTGGTGGGATATGAAGCTCCCTCTCAAGAGAGAATCACATGGATTTGTCTTCATCAAATTTTACCTCCCTTCGCACAACTATCATTCTAAGGGATGGAAAGTACACATGGTAGTTGTGGGGAGTTTTTGTGTAACTCACAAATACCCCCAATTTTGTTATCAGCTCTAACTTCTTCCTTGATTTTTTGGAGACATGGAAGTAAACAGAGGCTCCAAAATTCTTGAAGAGCAACACATCTGGCTTCCTCCATGAGAAATCATCCTCTAGTGCAATCACGCCAAGAATCCAATGAGGACTCCTGTTTTTCAAATAGACCATTGTGTTACATGCTTCATACCACAAGTGCAGAGGTAGGCTTTTGTCATACAACATCGCCCTCCCTGCTCCCACAATATTGTAGTTCTACCTCTCAACCACCCCATTCTGGTGTGGGTTGTGGGGTGTTGTCAACTCTCATCAAAATAATTCTTTTGCAAAAGAAAATTTAAACTCATTCGACACATACTCACCTCCATTATCACTCTTGAAAGCCTTCACCTTCTTGCCCATTTCCTTCTTAGCCAGTGCTTTGAATTCTATGATCTTGGAGAAAGTCTCATCCTTCTTCTGCATGAAGGAGATCCAGCACTTCCGTGCGAATTCATCAATGAAGATGAAAAAATATTTTCATCTAGTAGTGGAGGTTGTTTAGAAAGTTCCACAAACATTTGAGTGGATCCTTTCAAGGACTCCATGTGCTCTATTGTCCCGATCATGGAACATGGCTTTTGTGTACTTCCCAAAGGTACACCCTTTTCATGTATCATGCTACTCTAATGCTACTTTGGGGAGGCCTGTGGTTATCTATTGCATAGCCTTCAAAGTGTTATGCTGCAAATGGCGAAGTCTTCTATGCCAAAGTTCACCGACATCGTGACTTTTCACCTTCTCCACCTTTGTGCTCGATGAAACACAATCCTCCACATCTAGCTCATAGAGGTTCTTCACACGAACCTCGATATGCTTCACCTATCCGTGGTGTTATGTATCAATAATTCCTTTCCTTTGTTGAAGATCACATCATAACCATAGTCTTCCAAAAATGCAACGAAGACAAGATTCTTCTTTAGACTCAGAACAAACATCACATCTTTGAGTCTGAGAGAGGAGTCTAACTCCCTTTGAAAGGTGATGGTACCAATCCTCATTGCACTGTAACTTCCCATCATTTCCCATATCTATGTGCATTTGGATATCCTTCTCCTCCAAATCACTGAAAAAATATTGATTCCTTGTCATGTGAAATGAGGCATTGTTGTCCAGGTATCACACGCTCCCCATCACTGTGTTGGCCATGCATGCAATGAGAGTAAGGTTAAGCTCGAACTGTGAAGCCAACGCTTCACCGGTTTCTCCTCCTGAGGTCTTCTTGCTTTTCTTCTTGTGTGGAGACTTCGTGGCATAGTGCCCAAATTCATGACATTGAAAGCACTTTATTCTATACAAGTCTTTCTTATTGTCCCCTTGGCTAGATTCTGATGTGGATTGGTATTTCTTCCCTTTGCCTTTCTTTCCTTTCTAGCCAAGGCACATTTATCCTCATCCTTGCCCTTGGACGAAGTCCCATCTCTGCTATTTTTCCTCATTTCCTCCTATACCAAATCATACCATAGGCACTCCCAATTTGGTAGTTTCTCCCTCCCATTCATTGAATCTTCGTAGTTGTGCCAGATATATGGAAGGCATAGAAAGGCTATATTACCAAATCATCCTCTGCTACAGTGACACAAAATTGACCAAGTTAATCACGAAATTGTATGAACCTACTCAGGTACTATGGAATGGTCTCATTATTCTGCATCTTGATACTTTGAAGTTTATGCTTGAGCATCAACTTCGTGTGGTCACTACTATTCTAGAACAGATCTGTCAATTCTTACCACATTGTGTACAGAGTCTCTTTCCCATGGATATTTGAGACAATATGATCTCGCACTCCCTCCAATATGATTCTCCTTGCCTTG
Organism: Pinus taeda; assembly: GCA_000404065.3. Lineage (NCBI taxonomy): Eukaryota > Viridiplantae > Streptophyta > Pinopsida > Pinales > Pinaceae > Pinus > Pinus taeda. The sequence continues at coordinate 12,102 of APFE030477365.1, read as the reverse complement.
GCTACACACTTTTTCCATTCTGCTAGATCTTGAGCATCAAATGCCACTAGTTTTAGAATATCATTATCAATGAATTCATTCAACCCATTATTTTCCAGAACTGCCTCCATGTAGTCCTTCCAAGCAACATAATTCGAGCTTCCCTCAAGTGCATACTTGAGCCTTAGTCCATAGAAATCCATCCTTCTAGCTCTGAAGAATTGATCTTACAAATCCAATCCTCGCACAATAAAAACATCGAAATCTCTTCTCTACAATAAATCCAACTCTAATACCATGTATAAATTAATGTGTAGATTCAAAAATGCTCATGAAATTTACTAAATCACAAGAATTGAAGCTACTCTATTGATCTATGGAAGTTAATTCACTATCTAGAACACAAAACATAGACATGCAAAAGGAAACATCACACATGAACAAAGATTTATCTAGGGGAAAGCAACTACTCAAAACCCCTTCCTATTTGTATTGCACTAATAAAATAATAGAGATGAAATAAATATGCTTGATCAAGCTTTAGCACATCCTGCAAGTGTATAGTCTATCCCTCTGCCTGACTTACTGAATCTGGCTAACACTTAGCCAACTTTTAATCCCTCCAAGCTCCTATCTCCTTGCATTGTTCCTCCAAGAAATTGGCCGCTATTATTTAGGAATTTCCCACTATCGAATTGCAAAATTCCTCTAGGAACTTCCTCTGATTTCATGCACCACCTGTACAAATGGGAATATACGACAACCGATAGTACATTGCCTTGGAATATCCATCTCAACTAGGTAACTCGAATTCTTTGAATGAAACAATTATTTTGGGTTGATTAATCAGTTAACTGGTTGATCACTGAGTGTGGTTGAAGTTTCACTTCCACAACTTGACCTCCATTAGTTCTTCTGAAAGTTAGAACTAGTTTAACTGACAATAATTCAAATTAACTAAAATAGATTGCTACAAATTAGCAATCAATCATATTGAAATGAACTCAATCTTCCACAACTCGAATTAACTGAGTTAATTGAGTAACAAGTTCCATGTCACCTCAATTAACTACCTCCAAGTGTTTTCCTGAAATAGAAATTCAAATTTTCTCTAGTTTGACCAAGGCAAAGTCAATCTAAGATTTTCTCACTACATTTTCAACACTATGCAGGGGGGCCACATGGCATCTAACTGAAGGGTCCACATGTCACTACAGGTCTAGGCTAGCATGGAGGGATGACCTGCTTTAAACCTTAGGAATGTTGACATTTCATCTATCTTTAAATTCTTCATCTCGCTATTAGATCCATCGAATCTAAGAAAATTTACTTGATCTTTAATTGAGTTAAACATCATGCAAGTTTATGTGATATCTATCATAGATTTGACCATAGGACCATAGATCTTCCTAGAAGATGCTCATTGTTTAATAAATTTGGTGTTTTTGGTTCTCATTACAACTTCCAACTTCAAATGATCATAACTTCTCATCTAGCGAGATTTTTTCAAGTGTGATATACCATTGGAAACGTATTAGAGAAGATGATTTTTAGAATGACATTGTTTCTACCTTAGGCATCCCCTTTGACATCAATTCCACTTGTTTTCATCAATGACAACACTATGTGCAATAATATTTTGGTTTCTCTCTTTTGTTGGAATCTTCGTTGAATAGACAAGCTTCTTCATGGGATACCTCTTGTACTATTGGTGCTTGATCAACTCTTTCGTCTACTACCTCTTTCTTGGTGGGTGCTTTCAAAACTTCATGGTAATACTTCATATGAAGTTGTGGATGAAGCTTCCACTACTTATCAACCCATTAAGCATTCATCTTACAATTAATGCAATAGGTCATTCTTCTTCAAAAAAATTATTTGGTCATTGGTCTCCTTGTTGTGAATGAACAAGATTGTCAATGTGAAATTTGTATTCTTGGAAAGCATAAAAGAGACAACTTTCTTACATCTTCTAAAAGAGTAAAAGAACCCTTAGAGTTTGTCCACATAGATATCTGTGGACCAATGCAAACATAATCCATCATGGAAATCTTTATTTTCTGACATTTATTGATGTTTATAACAAGAAAATATGGATTTATTTTCTTAAAAGTAAGTTTGATACTTTCTCAAGGTTCAAAGAGTTAAAAGTAGAAGAATAAAATCAAAGTGGTAAGATTCTGAAAGTACCCAGGTCAGACAGAGGAGAAGAATACAATTCCAAAGAGTTCGCAGTGTTTTGTTGATAATAACGCATCATTATACAAAACACAACTAGATACACTCCATAATAAAATGGAGTAACAGAATGAAAAAGCCAATCAATCATGAATATGACAAGATGCATGCTTTGCACAAAGGAGTTTTCCAATGAATATTGGGTTGAAGTTGTTGCTACAATTGTATATATTCTTAACAATTTTTTTTGACAACCATTGTTAAAGATATAATACCTCAAGAGGCTTGGGATGGTAAGAAGGTGAATGTATCTCACTTTCAAATATTTGGTCGTGTATAACTTGCACATGTTTCAGAGAAGATGCGAAAGAAAGTTGACAAAAGAAGTGAAAAATGCATCTTTGTAAGCTACAGTGAACAATCAAAAGCCTACAGACTCTACAATCTGCTCACCAAGAATTTTTTGTTAAGTAGAGATGTTAAGCTATTTAAAAGCAAATCTTGGTGTGAGAAAATTGATGAATCTTCAAATCAACATGTTCATACACCAAGGCTGCCAAGATTGTAGGTAGAAGAAGAGCTACAACACTTTGAAAATGGTACTTCTTTCAGTAGTGAATCATCATCTTCAAAAGATGTTTAGAAAACTAGAAGCATCATGGATATATATGAGCAAGAACATGATTTTGAACAACAAAATATCTTTTCCTTTATTTTGTATCAAGCAACCCACTTTGAAGATGCGATAGAAGAGAAACATTGGATTGATGCAATGAATCAAGAAAGCATATCCGAAGAGAAAAAAAAAACATGGGAATTGGTTGATCTGCCAAAAGACAAAACCAACATTGGAGTCAAGTGGATCTACAAGACCAAATTGAGTGAAAAAGGAAAAATTGAGAAACATAAGGCAATTATAGGTGCCAAAGTATTCTCTCAAAAACTTGGCATAGGTTATGGTGAAACCTTTGCTCCAATAGCAAGGTTAGATACAATCAGAGCTATTTTGGCCTCAAAATAAATGGCAATTTTTTCAATTGGATGTCAAATCCACTTTTTTAAATGGCATATTGGAAGAAGAGGTTTATGTGGATCAACTACCTAGTTTTGAAGTTCCAGGACAAGAACATAAAGTGTATAAGTTGAAGAAAGCCTTATATGGCTTGAAAAAAGCTCCATGAGCTTAGTACACTCGAATTGACTCTTACCTCATCAATAGTGGATTCTACATAAGCATCCATGAGCCAACTCTTTATACAAAAATAGATCATGAAGGTAAAATTCTTGTTGTTTGCCTTTATGTTGATGATTTTCTCTATACAAGTAATTTGATGTTAGAAGAATTTAAAGCTACCATGTAAACATAATTTGACAAGACTGATCTTGGCCTCATGAAGTATTTCTTGGGATTTGAAATTCAGTAATCAGCAAATGGTATTTTTGTCTTTCAAAAATAGTATGCCATTGACATCCTTCACATGTTTAGAATGATCAACTGCAAACCAGTTGACACTCCAATAGCTCTAGGCACCAAGTTGAGCAAACAAGATGAAGGACCATCAATTGATTTTACTTTGTATAAAAGTCTAGTTAGTAGTCTCCTATATCTCACTATAATTGGACCAGACATCATGTTTGTAGCTAGTTTTGTTTCCATATTGATGGAATCACCCAAGAATTTCCACTGGAAAGTTGCAAAAATAATTTTAGGATATGTTGCAGGGGGACTGAACTATGGCTTATTGTACAATAATTATGAAGATTTGTCACTCTCAAGCTACACAGATAACAACTATGGAGTAAACATAGATGATTGGAAAAACACATTAGGATACACTTTTCACTTGGGAACAAATATGATCCCGTGCACGTCCAACAAACAACCCATTATTTCAATATCTTCTGCAGAGGTAGATTATGTAGTTGCAACTTCCACAACTTGTCAAAAAATATGGATAAGAGCCAACTCCTTTTGAAGGATCTTTCACATGTTCAAAAGGAGCCAACTCCTATTTTTTGTGATAATAGCTCCACCATTTCCTTGTCCAAAAATCATGTGTTTCATAAAAAGATAAAACATATTGGCACACACTTTCACTTCATTAGAGAGCTTGTCAATAATGGAGATATGTTTCTTCAAAGATGAAGGACCATTAATGGATCCTACTTTGTATAAAAGTCTAGTTGTAGTGAGATACAAGAGACTACCAACTAAACTTTTATACAAAGTAGAATCAACTTATGGTCCTTCATCTTGTTTTCTTAGCTTGGTGCCTAGAACTATTTGAGTGACAGTTGGTTTGCAACTAATCATTCTCAACTTATGCAGGATGTTAGGGGCGTACTTTTGTAAAATACTTCAATGAGACTAAGTTCAATCATGTAAAATTATGTTTGTATGACAACTTTAAATTCTTCTAACATCAAATTACCTGTATAGAGAAAATCATCAATATAAAGACAAACAATGAGAATTTAACCTTCATGATTTGTTTTTGTATAAAGAATTGTCTCATGGATACTTTTGCGGAATCCACTATTGATGAGAGCTTGTCAATAATGGAGATATATTTCTTGATTTCTTTGGAACATGAGATCAACTTGCAAACATTTTTACAAAACCATTAGGAAAACCTCTATTTTAATTTTAGAGAGAAAACTTGGGCATTGTAAGTGCCAATAATTGTAACAACTGAGATTAGGAGGGGCCCTTGAGAGTATTAATCTCCCTATCTCATATTTGTTTGTTAGGTGTCATAGTTAGTTTGAGTTCAGTTCAATTGTTTGAGTTCATTACAACTTATCTTAAAATAAGACTATTTAATAGATAAAACTTGTAACTTTTTTTTTTTTTGTTATTCATTCTGAACAAACAAAAAGTACATATTTTCAATAATACAAAATTTTCTAGATAGCTACTGGACATGGCTCTGTAATAAACCAGAGATGAGCAAGAAAACTTATACTCATCAAAGTAACATAGCTCTAGACTCCCACTACGACTGAATTGAATGAAATAAAGACAAATAGATCTTAACTAATTATGTTCTAGTATACATCCAGAGAAAACAACAAATACTAATTGAAAAAATACAACCATTTAACAAAGAAACTTAAATAACAACATTTTTACTTCTTGTTGTCGAAATTTGTCCTGTAGATTATTGTTCATATTTGCTGAAAAATTATTGGCCTCAAGAGTACTGTGCTTTATGGCAAGTGATCAATTGAAATGGTAAAAGAGCTTTGAATCTTGTTGTACATGAGCTCATCAAAGATAATTAATCATGGCTCCAATTCTAAATCTCTCTTTGAGAGAATATCCATTGTGGAATTGAACTCTCTATATATGTGCTAAAAACTAATAGCTCGAAACTTCAATATAATTTCTCTTGTTCTGAGTTTCCGTGCTTCTAAATTTAACACCTCCAGGCGAGCCTCTCCTTTCAGCCAATTGATAACACATTTTGAGTCTCCAAGTATATGCAAATGATTAATGTTTCTTTGTTTTGTAATCATTATAAGAGTCCATGTAGCAATCAATTCAGCCTTGGTATTTTATCCGAAGCCAATTCCAATTTTATATTGGATGGACATATTTTCTGTGAACATAATCATCCCTCCATGGTATTTTATCCAAATCCAATTCCAATTTTATATTGGATGTACCTATTTTCTATGAATAGAATCATCCCTCCACCTCCACACACATTTTCTTGTGCTGCCCCGTCAAAGAAGCCTATCAGTTGATATTGTGATATTTGTGGGAATTGTACTCTTCTCTATGATAACAATTTCTGAAGGGGAAGAAATTCCCGAAATTGTGAAATCATTTTGGAGATTAGAACCAAAATATATATTTTATCATCTCTGAATATTATCTCCTTTCTCAATAACCAGATGTTCCAAGCAACAAATATAGGCAAAATACTAAGATGATTATACTTATTTGCCCAAGAAAAAAGGATTTCTTCAAATGAAGACTTCTTCATATCTTCCTTAATGCCTAAAATTGCAAAATGGAACACCAAATATATTGTGTGAAATTACACTTGTTCAAAAGATGTTCAGTGGTTTCTTCTTGTTGTTTGCATAAAACACATCCACTAGGTTCTTGAAAGCCTCTTTTTTGAAGGTTTTCCTAGGTCAAGATTCTATTGTGAAGTACCAACCAAATGAAACATCTTAACTTGGTAGGAATATGTCATTTCCAGATATATCTATACCACCATCTATTAATTATTTCCATCTCTACGTGAAAAATCTCCTCCTATGTTGAGTTGGCTTTGATCTTTCCAATTAGAGAACTCCCAACTCCAAACCAAAGAGTCCCTGCAGTTATTAATCTTAATCCATTAAGATTTAACTCTTTTATGAAATAGCTTCATTCCCCTGCTAAAGCAGCCCTTAATCCCAAACCAATTGTTGTCATCCAATAATTTTGATGCAGTTGGGAATAGAGAGGATTTTTTTATATCATGAAGATAAGTAAATTCCCTTGCTGCCAGAGCTTGCCTTGACTCTAAAGAAAAATTGTATACTTTGGCCCCAACAATAAATGGATCCTTGCCAAGAATGACTTACCTTCCATCCCCCACTTTCCAAGCTAATTAATTAAAGAGATGGGGATAGGATGTCATAAGAGCTTTCCAAACCATGGAACCTTTTTTGTGGAGAGAATATGATTGTTTTCTGATCCAGTCTACAACCTTTTCTCTGTTTATATATATTTCTCTAATGACATGACTCCACAGATGAATCCCAAATAGAGTTCTCCACATATTTTTCAGAGCTAATGCTTTACAAGCTAGGAAGTATTTTTAAAACCCCATCCTCCTAGCTTTTTAGGGATGAAAGGATGGACCAATTTGCAAGATGTATATTCTTTTTGTTACTTTTCCTAGCCCACAAAATATTAAAAATCATCTGTCTGATCAGAGCAAAAATAGAAGCAGGGATTTTTGCCAAAGACAACCAAAATACTGGAATATTCTCCAACATTGATTTTACCAAAATCATTCTACCACCTAAAGATAGCCAATTATAGCACCAAAGATTTATTATTTGTTCCACTTTTATCATCATCCACATCCAATCCTCTTTGTGATAATTATTAGGTTTAAGATAGAAACCAAGGTATTTAAATCTCGTCTCCAAAGTTGACGACTGCAATGGGAGGAATGTTTGAATTTCAACAAGAATATCAGGCCTGCCATCCTAGTGATGGAATGAAGATTTATTGAGATTAATCTCCATACCAGTGGCATTACACAAGAGTAATATACATTTGTGGAAGGCCCTCCATTCAGCTATAGTGCATATCCCTATAAGCAAAACATCATCCACAAACAATAAATGAGAAATATAAAGACTTTTGGGAATCTTTATGCTGCTAATGTTACCAGTATGCTTTTCCTCCAACAATAAATGACTCGGACCTTCCATCACAAGTATAAACATGAGCAAAGATAATGGGAAACCCTGTTTAAGTCCCTGAGAGGTAGAGAAAATTTTGGAGGGCGACCCATTGATTTGGATAGAATAATTAGTTGAAGTATCACATCCCATAATCCAATTTGTCACTTCCATCCCTAAACCAATTTGAAGAAGAATAAGTCTAAGAAAAGTCTAGTTGACTTTATCGTAAGCTTTGTTCAAATCCATTTTGAGCAACTGTTCCATCTGTATTTTGATTTGATAGAGTGAATGGCTTCGTGAGCAATGCCAATAGCATCATGAATCTGCTTATCCAAAAGAAAGCCAAATTAGTTGGAGACATCATCTTAGCAAGAAAACATCCGATTTTGTTGGAGATAATCTGGGAGATAAGTTTGTAGACCAAGTTACATAAAGAAATAGCTCTAAAGTCCAAGAAGGACTTAGGCTTAGAACATTTAGGAATTAAAGTAATATATGTAGCATTGATATCAACAGAAACTTTCCCAGTCCTTCTTGATTCTTCCACCATTTGACATAAGTCAGCACCCATAAGATCGAAGAAGGAGAGGAATAGCTCCACTGCCCAACCATCGGGACCCAACCATTAGGACCTGAGCTTTTGTCCTTTGAAAATTATTTAAGAACTCCTTTTATTTCCTCTAGAGATACCGAGCCTCCAATTTGTGTCGCTTCCTCTTCACTGAAAAAGCAAGGATATAATTTAATAAGTTGTAGTTGGGAGCAAATATTGAAATTCCTAGGATCTGAAAGAGGGAATAAATAGAGTAAGTTGCAGCGTCTTTTAATAGGAGGGATGTGATCGAACTTCCCTCTTCCAACTCCAGCTCCCAAATGGAGTTGATGTTCCTTCTATGACTTGCATAGTTATGGAAAAATTTAGTGTTTCCAACTCCCTTTTTTATCCAAGTAGCCCTGCTTTTTAATCTCCAAGCCTCTTCCTCCCTTTTTAGGATCTGTGTTTTTTTATCTTCCAGATAGCTCATTTTCTGTGCTACATCAACTAAGAAAGAAGAAGAGAAATTTTGTGAAATGTGTTCATATTGAGCTTCAATATCTAGGAGATCTTTTTGTTTATTTACTTTCCAATTTCTCCCCCAGTTGACAGTAGCCTTCTTTAGACTCCTAAGCTTGCTGATCATAGAGGTCATGGGCAAGGTGGACAAGTTGTCAGGGTAATTTTGTCAAACCTCTTCCACCATCCTCCTAAAAGACTCTTCTTCCAACCAAGAGTGGTTGAATTTGAAGGGATATTTATGATGAAGCACAAATTCAATATCCAAAAATATGGCCATATGATAAAACATCTTATCTTGTGCTATGCATGATATGGTCCTCCTCACTTTTTCAATTAAAGAATTTTCCAACAGAAATCTATGCAGCAGCTTAGCTATGCCATACATACCTGATTTGCCATTTCTCCAGGTCAGAGAGAGAGGAAAGGGAGTAATATCACGGAGATTATGTCTTTGTAGCATATCCAAGAAGTAAGAACACATAAGGTCAAGACGTGCTCGATGTCCCCATGACTCACTAGCAAAGATAGTAAAGTTTAGATCTCGAGTAGGAATAAGTGCTTGGTCTGATAGAATTCCACTAAGTGATACCTTGTCCCAGAATGATTGTCTATCATAATAAGGACCATAACAATTAATCAACCTTATGGGAATAGGATAGCCCCTAAGAGAGCATTCCAGAAAAATACCCATGGATGAGGAATAACCTTGCAATGATGCAACAAATGGATTTGAGACCTCCCGACAATAATCAGACCTCCCAACAATCCATTTGAGTCCATATTATAGGATACCCAACCTAGACACAATTCCCAAAGATTCTCTCTAGCTTTATTGCCAGAGACCATAGTTTCTTGAAAATAGATGATGGAAGGACGATGAGTACTAATCAGTTGTTTGAGGGCAGAAAATTTTGATGACCCCAATCCCACTAATATTGAAAAATAAAATAATCATTATTTAGATGTGGTTATGGGCATCAAAGCTCTAAATTCTCTTGAATCATTTTCAATATCTTTAGGTGAAGTAAGACCTAAGCCTCCCTGGATAACCTCTTATCTTTAGGTGAAGTAAGACCTAAGCCTCCCTGGATAACCTCTTATAAATATGTCTATGTAACATCAGCTGTTTTTTTGTTTTGTTTAGAAAGAAGGTTCAAACAAAAGATTACCCAGGGGAGTAACCCCTCTAAACGTAGTGATCGGCGACAACTTCCAAGCATCTTTATAGGCGAATATAACTTGTAACTTGGAAAGGATATGATTTCCCTGACGGAATGGGGAGAGGATAGGATTTTAAAGCACTCGTTTACTTGTCTTGGATTTTGTAAACCAGTGCTCCCATGATGTGATTGGGAATTTGATTAACCCACTTGGAGTATGGAAACTGTGCACCTGTTTCTACTTTTTCAAAGCAATAATCAATGCTGTTGTAGATAATCCGTGGATTTGGATTTGAACGACACCGTGACATGAAGACTAACAAAAACATATTCGGACAGGAAGGCCACTTGTTAACCTGTCCTCCTCTCTCACACAAACCGACCCAGGCTACGCTCTGGATATTTACAAGTGTCGCTGTCATCCCTCATTTTCCTCCCTTCTTTTCCGTTTTGAAAAATAGATGGATGGGAGGCACCGCCTAGTCTTGTCACTGTCAACTTCACGCCGGGGCGCGGTTTCCACGCTGTTAATCTTGTGCTTCACATCCAACGCTGGCTACATAAACACCCACTATGTTTCTCATTTCTCACATCTCATCTCATCTGGTTTCGGTTCTGTCAAGCCATTTCTGTTATTTTTTTGAAGAATTGTAAGGGTCAGTATAGTGTGTGGTTTAAAGAAGATGTCTCAGGAAAAACAACACCACCATCCCTTCCACCACAAAGAAGATGAGAGCACAAATGTGTATGCTGCTGGGAATGCTGGGAATGCTGTAAATGTTGCTGGGAATGCTGGGAATGTTGATAAGTATGAGAAGGCAAAAAAGGAGGAGCAGCAGCACAAACGTAGGGAGCAATTGGGTGGACTGGGAGCTGTGGGCACCGGAGCCTTTGCATTGGTACTATCTACTCAACATCTGTCTTTTTATTATTTAGAATAATATATCATGTTATGTTCTATCAATAGAAAAGTGTAGTGAGATCTGATAAATTGTTGTTGTTTGTCATGTGCAGCACGAGAAGCACGCAGCTAAGGAGGATCCAGAGCAGGCCCACAGGCACAAGACCATGTCGGAGATTGCTGCAACCGGTGCGCTGGCAGAAGGGGGTTACGTCTTACACGAAAGTCACGAGAAGAAGGATTCCAAAAAAGAAGAAAAAGAAGCAGAGGGCAAAAAACATCACCACCTCTTCTAGCTCTGTTTCTTATTATTCCTGGAACTAAAATAATGTTTTCTTTTACCTGATTTGGTGTGGTATTGTTATTAGATCCAGATCAAGCTGCTGTTAGTTGATCCGTCATTCCCTTCCCGCCACATACGTAGAGTCGTGTTGTGAATAATTAATATATGTATTTGGTAACTCTTGTGATTAACTTATGTATGGAGTTTCCTAATTCTACAGCATCATTTCAAAATTTTGTTGTATTATGGGTATCTGTATAGCTAATAAGAATTATCATACCTTGAGAAAAAAAAACTCGCTTTCATTTAATGAAAAAGTAAGTTTGCATGTACATGGTTATTCTCCTGATGAAGTTAATTCCAAATAAAACAAATAAACAGTAGTAGCTTAAACGAAGCCTGTTAAATATAAATTCCAGATCCTTGATTTCTACTAATTCGCCACAACGATATTGAGGGCAAACAGCAATCCTTGATTTCTACAAATTCCAGAACGATATTAAGGGCAAACAGCAATCCTTGATTTCTACAAATTCCAGATCCTTGATTTCTACTAATTCGCCACAACGATATTAAGGGCAAACAGCAATCCTTGATTTCTACTAATTCGCCACAACGATATTTAGGGCAAACAGCAGTGTCAAAAGGATAATACAAAAATAAAACAAAAAGTGAGAGGGCTGGCACTAAATCTCTAAATGCCCACACCTCTGTAGAGCGCCACAAGAGAAGACCGAGTAACTTATCTTGACTCGCTCTTGACAGCACCCTTCTTTTAATAATGAGCCATCCTCCTTGCTCTGGTCTCTGAAAATATACTACTTGATATATTTTATCCTCTACTCTATCATAAATTTGGATCTAGTCTCTGAAAACATGTTCTCTGAAAATATACTACTTGATATATTTTATACTCTACTTCATCATAAATTTGGATCTAATTGCTAGTAGAGGCAAACTTTAATTCTGGAGATAATATAATAAGGATGAAATAAAAATGTTATTGAGGATGTTGAATTTTTTTCAATTAATTAATTAATTTTTTTTCTTCTTTCGTTTATGGAAATTAAAGATACAACTTTAGTGATGAAAAATTCAATTTTAACCCTTTTTATTCCTAAATTTT
>APFE030477362.1:0-20656 GCA_000404065.3 Pinus taeda | reverse complement strand
CATATTGAGTCTGGGGTTGACCTTGAGGAACGTACTGTCCCGTAGGTATGTATTATCCTTGAGGTTGCCCCCCAGGTGCAAACTGAGTACCTTGAGGTTGCCCCCCAAGCATATACTGGATACCCTGAGGTTGCCCCCCAGGCACATACTGGGTACCTTGAGGTTGCCCCCCAGGCGGTAACTGGCCACCTTGAGGTTGAGAACCTGACATCATTCGAATATCTTCTACACTCAATGGTTTAGTACCCCTACTTCCAGTTAACAACTTATGTTCGATAGGTTGAGGAGATGCTCCCAAAAAAGTACCAGAGATGAACTGATACCCAGTGGGAACAGAAGGACCGCCGTACAAATAGGCTTTCGGAGATTGAGAAAACATGGATGATGGGCTAGACATATTCAATATAGGATAGTAATCTCTAGGTGCTGGGTGATAAAAAACACGAGGTGGTGAAAAACTTAGTCCCGAATTTTCCAAAAGATTAATCAGTGAACGGTACCAAGCACTGCTCCTAGGTGGACTGTAAAAGATTGATTCACACTCCCTAAGGTCTAAGATAGGTCGATCTTCTGGAAAAGGAAAGCTTTCTTCGATATCTGAAATAGAAAGCTCTTCAATAGCTATGAGTGCAGAAGGAAGATCTTGCGTAATTACAGTTTCTACCTTAGGCGAACTAGGACCACTAGGAGTTGGAGAAACAAACTCTGATACGGGAGTAGCAGCAACTTCAGATTCGGGTTCAGATACTTCAGGTTCGTCACCTATGTCACTAGTAGATGCAATACTACCAGTAACTTCTAAAATTACTAACGGTTGAGAGTCAGAATGTACTATCAAAGAAGGTTCTCCTTCTTCAGGTGACCCACTTCTACGGTCACTAGGAGTTATGAGGACTTTCAAGCCTTCAAGCTGGCTCGGTACGTCCTCAGGAGGTTGACCACGAAGTCTATGGGATGTCCTCAATAACTCAGCCACGTTTACAAACTCAGGGGATTGGCCCCGAAGTCTACAGGAATGCCTTGGTAATTCAGCCACAGTTAAAGAATTTTAACTACTTCACACGCAAAGTAAAATCTCAATGAAAACCACCTAAAGCCTCTAAAGAACCAAACAAATTGAATCACATGCCTAAATAATCTAGGATATCAAGCACACACAAACAGTAACTTTCCGGACCGAAAACACTAGTTGGTGATGAAATCCAACGTTGCAGAGTTCGATACAGAAATAGCGGTTGGAACAGTTACCCCGGCAACCTGCTTAATGAATAGACTGGCACAATTTTCTCCACTTAACTGTCTCAAGTGAAGAGAACCCCCCAGAAAATCCAAGTGAGTCTAGCCGACGTCTGCTCCAGGTACAGTGGGATCTTCCCGCCACCGTCACCTTAGGAAGAATCCTATAGAATATGGTCACTAAGATTACCAACAGAAACAAATATACCTAGGGGAACAGTCTACGATCCGATACGCACGCAAGGGCAGAGTAGCAAGCTCAATCCCCTTGAAGGCTCCTTGACATAATCCGAGGTTTACGAACAAGTGACCCTAGGCTCCTCGACAATGGTTAATCTGAGGTTTACCATTTGTAATACGTGAATATCTAGCGTCGTTCCCAATGAGGAAGGATTGATTCCCACACTGGTTCGGACACGATCTCATTCTTCTCCTTTAAGAGGAGCTTTCCCAGAGCATAGATGCAGCAATTGGCTTTCTCTCCTACCGCAAGATACAGCTACTTGTTTGTTTTACTATCTTGGAGAGTTAAGTAATCCCTACTCCAAGAAACTAGCCTAAGCTATGTTGGTGTAATAGAGCCCTAGAAATAAAAAGATTTCTAGATAAATTTTAATTACTTGTGTTATTTAGGCTGTTATTACTCAAAGGGGTAAATGGATACGAAACCAATGGTGTTATGACCCGACCCAAAACTGAATGCAATCAAATATGATAATGTAATCTTTTCAATTCGATGAATCCTAACTAAAGTAAGGAGAGAGTTTTCCATTTACTTCCAACAATGCAAAAAAATTGATCACTAAGAGAAAATATAACAAATTCTCTAATGCACTAATTTCATCAAGAAAAAACTAATGCAAATCAATTCCAAAATATTCTTTCAAATATGTAAAATATAGCATAAAAATATGTAAATTCAAATCAAAGAAAGCTTGTGTTTCTACTCTAAAATATAGCATTTTAAAATTCTTTGTTTAATTTAAAAAGATATAAAAAAATTATTTTAAATATGTAAAACAAGCATAAAAATATGTAAAACAAGCATAAAAATATGTAAATTCAAATCAAAGAAAGCTTGTGTTTCTACTCTAATAATTAGCATTTTAAATTTCTTTGTTTAATTTAAAAAGATATAAAAAAATTATTTTAAATATGTAAAACAAGCATAAAAATATGTAAAACAAGCATAAAAATATGTAAATTCAAATCAAAGAAAGCTTGTGTTTCTACTCTAATAATTAGCATTTTAAATTTCTTTGTTTAATTTAAAAAGATATAAAAAAATTATTTTCTTGCTTCTTGATTTATAAAATTGAAATCCATATTACATTTGGTAAAAAAGATGATTGACATATTGAAAAATAAAAAATAAAAACAAAAAAATTGTTGTTAAATCTTTTCCACTTACATCTTATTATTCTCTTTTTACTCATTATTCTTCTATGTTCATTTCATTAACTAAATTTTTATGTTTAAAATAAGTTATTATGAGAGACAATTGATTGTAAATCACTTTACCCTTAACTTTATTGGCAATGAAATTGATAATCTTTCAATTTTTGTTCCCCTTAAATATCTTATATTGTGCTATTATTAAATCAATCTATGTATCACTTTGGTCTAGCTTCATGAATTAGAGTTTGGGATACAATGTTAATGAAATTGATAATCTTTCAATGTTTGGTCCATTTAAATCTCTTATATTGCGCTATTATTAATTCAATCAATGTATCGCTTTGGTCCCGTTTACCAATTAGACTTTGGGATATTATGTTTTAGAGCATCAAAACTCCAGCCTAGATAGCATCACACACACCATATTTTAATACCAAATGGTTCACATTGTAAATAGAAATGCTGCCTACCAAGATTACAAACTCTGAGAAGGAAAAACAAAGACCCATATCCCATTCTGAAACCCAAAATCTGGATGTCACTTACCCTAATTAGACTATACAAGATTGACGAGGAGTTAAATCAAGATTTCTGATTAATACCGATTTACTTTCTAAAGTTTTAGGAAGTTTAATATTGCATTTAAAAGGCTTAGAAAGATAATAATGCTAACAGTCATTCAATTTAAGGGAACCAATATTCATGTCAGCTGCTGTTAACTCACATACATTCCAAAGTGTTCTTCAAATCTTTGTTTCATGGATCTGATTCAAGGGGAATGAACTACTTGTTGAGGAAAGTCTATAACTCTATTAGCACAAGGACCTGTATAAATCTAAGTCTTGTAAGAAAGGTAGTCAAATAGACAATAGCTGATTGACAAGAATAATGGATTCTAGCAAAAAATTACAGGATCAAACATTTGCCAGCAGGAGCTACTGATAATATTTATACAGGTTCAACAATTTATTCCCAAGGGTGATCTAACTAACAAATACAAGTTGCATTGGCCAATGACAAGGTTCAAACCTGGATGTCCAAAAAAGGCATGTTATGCATGTACCTTATTGATGAAGGAGAACTGCCTACTCCTAAGGAGTCTTGAAAACCTCCAAGAGAGGGGCAGATAAAGATCAATTTCAATGAGATAACAAAAGAAAACCACAGAAGCCATGCTGCGGAAGAGACTTCCTTCTGGATCACAGGGGTCAGTTCAAAACAATCTCAATGAAAGGATTAGGGGGTTATACAAACAAGCAAGCTAAAGTCAATGCCTTGATTGTAGAGATAAGAGATTACAAATGCTTGGTATCCAAGATATTGCAGTAGAAGGGGACTCAAATAATCATAAACACCAGAAAGGCAAGGCTTATCCCCAAAACCTCGATTTCCAGTTCTCGGGTGGAGAATTATTTTTCTTTTGGAGCTCAATCTTACCTTCCTCTTCTTACTTTTACGGGCTCTTCTCTACATTACTTGCATTATGCTTCTGCTACTAACAGTTAATTTTATTGCGAATTTTGTCGTTTCAAAATACTCCCCGATTTCGTGGAACCGGATCCACTTTACATGAGGTAGTGAGCTCATTTTGGATTATGAATTTTGTTGGTCTGTTTAACTCTTAAATATATATAATTTTGTTTCGAATTGGACTATCAGACTTATAGAAACCAACCTCCCCACTTAACAATTAAACCTATTCTCACATAAAACATTATCATATATTTTATATATTAATCTGATAAACTTTACAGCAAATTTATCATATTAGACGATGCACTTATAAGTTCATACTACATTATGAACTTTGACGAAATTTATCATATTAGACGACACACTTAGTTCATGCAATGCTAACTAATTTTGACGTCCAATAAAAACATATATGAGAAGCTCAGGAGAGATTATAGTTTTGCCGACTCAAATAATCATAAACACCAGAAAGGCAAGGCATAGTTCTCAAGCCTCCAACTTGTTGATAAACCTAGGGGCTTTACATTTACCGAGGGAGTGGGTTGAAGGGTTCCCTAATTTTTTAATTATTTAAATTATTAGAAGAGCTTCTAGAGAGAATTAGTTGAGTGCAAATCTGCATTGTTAAGTTATGAGAAATTGTAGGAGTGAATATGCCTAGCTTGTAGATGGTGGTTGAAAGATCGAATGGAAAAGGAACACAATTGTGAATGTGCCTAGCCTATAAGACTGTACCCAACCTATAATGATTCGGCACTCTGTGAAACGATGAACGTGCGGTAAATGAAATGTATGGGGAACCTGTTAATATCCCCAGCCTTGAAGTTGAATGGCAATGCCTTAAGACATGCATCATGTCATAAAGAAATTGTATGCAGCATTACAGTTTGAAGATGAGTAATTGCAGAGACAGATCATGTTAAGCATATAAGTTTCAGATCGGAAAAATCTGAAGGTGAAATATTGGGGGTGGCATATTTGTTTTTATTGTTTATAATTTAAGGTTTCTTGATCTGAAAATGTTCTTAAGGGATTTTATTTATATTTCCATGCAGCAGTTGATGTTTTCCTAATTTAAATTTGTTTTATGGTTTATAATTTAAGGTTTCGTGATTTGAAAAGGTTCTTTAAAAATGTAAATATGTTTTTACTGACAATGGTTTCGGTCAAAAATCTGGAAAAAAGTAAAAGCAAAAACTGTGTTTTTTTTCAAAGAAATAACAAAAATGTAAATATGTTTTTACTGACAATGGTTTCAGTCAAAAATCTGGAAAAAAGTAAAAGCAAAAACTGTGTTTTATTTTTCAAAGAAATAACAAAAATGTAATATTTACAGTGAAAAAATTAAAAAAAATACTGTTAACAGCAGTGAAAATACCTGTTAATTGTAATAACGTAATTGTCCTCCTTGCTGATTGGCTATGGAAAGCAGCACTACCCACCAATACACTCTGAATCCGTGGATGTTTTTGGTAGCTTTTAAAGCAATTAACTCCAACGCGTCACTGCGGCTTTTCTCATTCGCCCTCTTTCCCACAGGCCAGTGTATAATAACATAGAACTAACATGCTTGAATTCCTAACATAGAATTAACATGGAATCAGGATAGATATAACATGCTTGAATTCCTCAACCCTCTTATCCAAACCACTAGAGGTCAATCAAAACAAAGAAGAGTTCTGCAACTAAAACAGAGGTTGGAGAGGGCCCCAGTAATGGATGACTAGAAAGGGAGAGGAAAGGGTACTGGCAATGAGATTTTAGCTATGGAAACAAGGAGAAGGGCTCCATCGAGATTGATGAATAATCATTTTAGCCAAGCGGCCAATTTTCGCTATGCCTCCTATATGATAATTCACAGGCCAGGAAAAACACAGCTAGCAGATTTGAAGGCCAAGCTTCTGCGGTCTCCGCCGTGAAATTCACTGCATGTCACTCTCTAATGCATGCATATTTTCTTACGAAAATGCAGGACAGCAGGAGACCAGCAAGAGCCACGTCGTCCAGGCAGAGAAAGATTAAAAGCATACACAGAAAGGCCGAATCTTGGAATGCCCTAAAACAACCAAAAAGAGTTTACTTGGAGAAAATATTATTAACAGAAAGCAGTTAGTGTCTCTCTGTATACATTTAGGTTTAAGTCACCCAGATGATAAAATTAGAAGTTTCAGGCCTGAACCATGGAAGCAAGTATGGAAAAGGAGCCAAAAAAATCAAATCTATCAGGTGACGAGCATCCATGGACAATCCAATTTTTTAAAATAATTTCAAAATCATAATATGAAATTCATTATTTAATTACCAAAATTAATATGAAAAGACAAAGGTTCCCTGTGTTGGTATTGAAGTAATTGCAGGGAAAATGATCCCACTTTTTTGTATGCTATTTTCTGCCATGGATCATAGCAAAAAGAAAAAATGAAATGTGGGTATTGAAGTAGGGAAAGGAAAATAGCGTGGAAAGAGTCCAAACACAATTTAAATACTCCAGATCAAGCAAGAACCCCAGAAAAGAACTCTCGGCTATTAAAAAGAATCCATAAATTCGTAAAAACACCAACTAAATCTATAAATTCGTAAAAACACCTAACTCTTTCTACACAAATTGAAAAATATAAATATCAAAGCAGAATGAGCAACTTACAGATCTATTTCTATTCAATCTTGCTCCTTCACATCGCAGAAACAACCAGATCCAAATGTATATATTGGAGCATAATGTGAAATTCTGTGAAATTGTTGTATACGAAATGACAGGTACCCAGTCACGAGTCACGGCATCAGTGATCACCGATTCACCACTTGTGTATTCCCACAGGCCAGTTTATAAGCTCACGAGTCACGGCATCAGTCATCACCGATTCACCACTTGTGTATTCAAGACAACAAATTCCTCTGTGTATTGAATTTGGGGAATTGAGAATCGAATTAGAGATGAGGAGAGTCCAGGAAGAAGAGGGCTGGGTGCGGGGTGCCAAATTTCCAATGGTCATAAATTCATAATGTCCAGAATCCAGATTCAAAACTTTTTCCATTATTATCTCTGTATGTGTCGATTTAGCGGTTTTAGATTTTAGAAACTTGCATCATATGCATAATGAAAAAACAACCCAAAAACAAAGAAACTGTTATTTTTGAAATAAAAGTTTCTCAAAATTTAAAATTTAATCCCCAAATTTAACATTTTTAAAATTTTAATTCTAAAAAAAATGAAATTTAAAAAAAAGGTTAGCCCTTCTTAAAAAATTTTAAAATATTATTCAAATTTTTTTTTTAAATGTGAAAAATCATATTTTAATTTTTTTTGACTTGTAAAAATCTCTCCCTACTTCTCACGTGCCAGAGGCCCTTTGAAGGGCTCTGACGTGTTCAATTTTGAACCCGTCGTTGTGGAGAATAAAGCCTCCACCGCCATCTCCGTAATGTTCAGGAAGAGTTGGGCCAGATGACCCTTCAGCGTGAGGGGAATTTGGTGACGCCACCATACAACTATTCCGTTTCCTTCGCACAATGTAAAACAATAGCACTATGGTTGATACCAACCCTGCTATGACAAAAAGACCCCAGAAGTGTTGAACCTGAAGTTGGCTCCTTCCGGACTGATCACTATATTTGTTGCAATTACTTTCATAGTAAGGTAACCATTGTTGTTGCAATCTGAATAGATCGCCGTTTTCTGATAGCTGCATTATTCTTATAGAAATGTCTCTTACCAGCTGATCATGCATGCGATCAAACGCCTGCCCAAATCATCTCATCAGTATCCACAAATAAAATTAAAAGCGTCATGAATAATTAATACCTTGAATGCTTGAGACACATTAATTAAATTACAGATCCCAATAGTAATCACTTACAAATCCCCAGTTTTGAATGGTGAACGTTTGGCCAGCGATTGCGAGGCGATTACAGTGTTTTGCCACAAGAGATTCCATGTATGGACGTTCGTCCACGACAGCACCCACATCACCTCTAGACAAAGCATCATAATATTCAGCTTGGACTAAACGTACTTGTCTATACTGAGGGACTCCGTAGTATTCCGCAAATCCATTTATGACTCGAGATTCCACCTGAAACCCAATTTTTACACTGCTAGCCACTATACTGTTGATGTCGCTAAGGGTTGGTTCTAAACGTGGGGCTGTTAGGATAGCCGATAAATTTGCTGTATAGCACGATTGTACAATTCCAGTAACAAAAAGCCAGGCCACAAGCACTATGCGCCCCATTAAGGTCCGAATATCATCTGCTATCTCAAATCCTCAAATCAATGTTTCTGTACATGTTCTATAAATATTCTAAACAGAAAAAACGGAGAGAAAACAAAGACTTTGTGATATGAAAAAAAAACAACCCACCCTGATTAGTGAACCAAGTTGTAAAACTGAACCTGCACCCAAACAAACATCGCTAAATTTAATGTGTTCTCGAATCCGTTCTATCGTTGCCATAGTTGCTTTGTCCTGTCTAATTGACGGGTATACAAAAAAAAGGACATCGCCATAAAAGTTGTTCCTTACCGTAATATGCTTTGGAATTGCTTGCTACGTTGCCCTCGGAACTGCCGATTGTTTCTATGCTCCAAAACGTAGACCACTATCCCTCCAGAGATGAAGAACCCCGCCACTAGTAGCCACATTTCAGTGCTGAAAGGTTTCGTAAAAGCCCAGCCAAAACTAATGGTATCCTTATCTTTCAATGGAACAACTGCCACTAAACCAGAATCTAAGAAAGGTTGTGTAAACAGTACTTCTTGAGAACGTCTTGATGTGATGGTGAAGTCTCCTACTGCTGCATCCACATTCTGATCAACAGCCAAAACAAAATAAAGACTAACATCAAACATGTCAGAATGTTTGCTGCTACTGCTATTACCCCCAAGAACGAAAACAGAAAAAACAATGTAAGCTCCCGCAATGAATACCTTAAGCACAATTTGTTGAATGATATTATCGTAGGTGGTGTTGGGATATGGGATGTAATGGACGGAATAATCGAGTAATTTGATGGATTCCTCAAACACCTTCACGCAGAATCCCCAACAGTGGAGTTTGTTCCGTTCTTTTCAACTGAAACGAATTCCGTGAACACCTTCTTCCCAGGCACACCTACTTTCAATATTCTTCTTGGGCTTGGAGAACTCATCGAAGATGGTGTGCTGTGATTTTGTAGTGCGTGTATATTTACGAAAGATGTATGCATGCACATCATAAACACAAGGGAGGCAACAAAAGAGGCCAATCCAACACCTTCCATTGTTAGAGTTCGCATGACCTCAATCCCAACCAGCTGTCGGGAGTTCAGAAATCAAGCCATAAGTGATTGCCCTAAAAATTAAAAATTAAGAATGCCGTATGGCTGGGAAACATGACTGGAATTTTGCCGGTCAATCACAGACCGTTAAAGGGTTTTTAAAAATAGTCATCGTTCAAAGTTGCGACTGGGCTTGTAAGAACGCGTAAAGAAGATGTCACGGTCGTTTCTGTTTGAAACTCCAACGCGTTGTCTAAGTGTAAACTGTAGGATTAGAATGACATTGATTCAATCCTAAAGGAAGCAAAAAACTATCCATTTCATACATTGTTGTAGGACCTTGTTTGATACCATATAAGGAGCGTCAAATCCTACAAACAAGTATGGTCGATTTCCCAAAGACCCACAAATTGTACATGATGTCGTACTTGGTAATGGCTTCATGCAATATCTTCCACCATCTACCTCGTAAAAAAAATATGAACCCTCATACGAAACCAACTCAATTTTGGTAAATTATCTTGTGGAAGCACAAAGCCTCATTCCATTATCAAGTCCAATATCATTTTGTTTGAGAATTTAACTATATGTATAAGGCAAGAGCCAAACAAGATTTCGGATGAAGTAGCAGAGTTTCTAATAGGAAAATGGAGATATGAGTTGTGAGAGGACAATACTCTCATCATAATATATGTATTTCTAGGAAAACACTTATCTCTCCCTAAGTTTGACCTTCATAATTACTTTGTTGCTGAAGTATGCAAATAATACCACCTATGGTTGATCTTATTTGAGAAGAAAAATAATGGGAAATTCATTACACTCCCTTTTACTATGGGAGAAACTACCTCAAGAAACTATGCCCATTTTACATAATTTGTTGAATTATTAAAACCTTTTAATTATATTTACGTCGAATCCATCCAAGGATTTGACCATTATGGTGTATTTTCTAGTCATTTGGAAATTATGAGATATGCCAATTCTATAGAAAAGCAAGATGATAAAAATTTAAGATTGAAGAAATAAATACATGAGGTTGAAGAAGCTCTTAATACAACACCCTGATTTATGACTCCATTATCTATTCAGGCACCAAAAGAGACAAAAACAACTGACAAACCCCAAAGGATCAGGAAAGTAGCACAATTGTTAACAAGAATTAGGATATATGTTGCTATGAATATTAATAAGAAACTTGAAATCATAGAGGAATCCAATGAACTTTCTCCACAATTGAGAAATTTATCCCAAAGAATTAAATATTTTTTTGAATATCTATGAAGGGACCCAGAACATGATCAATTTTTTTTTAATTATTTAAATGCATTTGTAAATAAAAATAAAATCTCTCAATGAACTTTAGAGACATGAACAAGGTCTAACCACCCCCCAAAAATTAAAAAATTCAAAACAACATAGTGTATTGGGGTTAAAATGCTTGAAAATGTCCTTATTGAATCTTCGAACATTGATGAATGTAGAAGTAGTTACTTCTTTAAAACCATTAAAGTTGTTGAAGATCTTAAAGGCCTCTAAATGATAGGAGACTCGATGATGATCCCTAACGATGTTTTAAAATAAGCATTAAAAATTATTAGAGTATCATTGGGGGCTGACTTTGGCAATCTAGCGAGGTTTCCTAAAGCTGAAATCAATGGCTAGTTACATTCATTAATGATAATAATGACCAAATGGATAACATTACACAACTGTAGGCATGTCTCAAACAAATATAAGATGAAATATTTACTTGGAGAGTGAAGAATGATATAACTCTCCTACCTATGATGAAAGCCTACATTGAAGAATGACATAAGTAATTCTTGAATGAAGTCGGTGGTCGAAAATAACTTCCTGGGCAATTAGGATAATGAACAATTGAGGAGTCGATTCTATTTAACTTATAGCACTAGAGGAGTAATATGTTGCCTTAGAGTTAATACCACTAGAGGATTTCACACTAGATAGATTCTCAATTGAGTTGTAGTTTACTCTATGCCTAATAATATATCTAGTTATAGAGTATTCAATGATGATGATGGTATCTTAAACTTCCTTACTGTAGATGAAACTTATTCTGAATTTGTTATCGATGAAGACAAATATGATAGAGAGCTCAGTCAACGATCTTTAGATGTCAAAGACAATTCTAAGAACAGTATTCCAAAATCAGTTGTAAAATTAGAATATTTTTATGATTTCAAAGGTCATTTCAATGCACCTACTAACTACAAAAATAATAGTTCCTCCAATTAGTTTGAAGTGATCAACCTAGGCATTGAGAAAAATCCGAAAATTTTAATCTTGGTCTAAGATTTTCACCTTCAGAACGAGTTGCTTTCACCATTTTCTTTAACAATGTAAAGAGGTATTATCCTGGACATATATTGACCTTAAAACATATGGCACATTTATCATCTAGCACACAATTTATCTAACACTTGATTGGAAACCAATTTAGAAAAAGCTAAGAAAAAATCACCCTAGCTTGGAACCTCAAATCATGGAGGAATTGAACAAGTTTCTTCAAGCAAAAATAATATTCCTTGCGAGGAAATCTCAGTGGGGTCTCTAATTTGGTATCAATTAGAAAGAAGAATGAGATGTTAGAATCTTCGTTGATTTTGGAAACATGAATAAAGATTCTAAGAAAGAAAACTCCCCCCTTCCTCCAATGGAACAAATATTACAATCAACTGATGGATATGAAATGATGCCTTTTTTAGATGGTTTTTTGGTTTATAACCAATTCCTTGTTGCTACAGATGATTGATTGAAAACAAATTTCCAGACAGAGGGGGGCATGTATGCATATCGTAAAATGCAATTCTCCCTGATTAATGATGCCACCACATCCCAAGCATAAATGGAAATAACATTCATAGGACTTATTAAGAAGCCGTTAATTGTTTATCTTGATGATGAAAAATTTTACTCCAAGAAAAGGTCTGATCATATCCATCACCTTAAATAGATTTTTGAAAGATGTAGAAACTGCGGTATTTCTTTGAATCCTAAAAGGCCATTATTTGCATTAAATGAAGGTAAAATCTTAGGATTTATTGTTTCAAAGTATGGGATTGCAATTTAACCTGATAGGGTAAAATCTATTTCAGAGATTCCTTTTCCTCATAATAAGTAATCCATGTAGTCCTTTTCAGGGAAGATTAATTATGTAATGAACTTTGTATCAATTTTTTCCCAAATAGTTCCCCACTTACAAAATATTATGAAAAAGAATGTCATGTTTAAATGGAATTCTCTAGAACATGATGCTTTTAAATCAATTAAATTTCTCTCATATCACCATATTTGTATAATGAGTTCATTCTATACATTTCTCCTTCTAACCAATCATGAATGCTGAAGTTCCTAGTTCCTTTATGAGTACAAGATTCCAAGGAGTTGAGATGAATAATTTAGATGTTGATAAATATGCTTATTATATATTCAAAGTTGTTAAATATTTTCAACCCTTTTTAGGTAAATCCTACACTAAAGTAATTTTTCCATACTCATCTGTTAGGAATCTATTAGTCCAAAAGGTCTTAGGTGAAAAACAAACCTAGTGGATGATGACCCTCCAAGAATATGACCTCGAATTAAAACCTTCAAAAATTGTTAAAGGTCAAGGCTAATGTACACTGGCTACATAATAAATAGATTATAAATTCAACAAGTTTTATGATGATCAAGAGGAATCAAATGTCCTACAAGAAGTACAATAGATAAATTCTATCCCTAATCCCTCTATTTCTAGGTATTCAAATCTTATATACTTTTTATCTCATGTTTTTCTACATATTATCTCGAAACTAAGAAAAATAAATGTTTGAGATTGATACATATCAATATTAGTTTGATTTAGTGTTGTTTCACAAGAACTATGATTCAATATCACTTCAATGTCTTGAAACATTAGAAGCTGTCAAAATATTGTGTGATTTGCATGGTGGTTATGCAAGTGGAAATTTTGGTGGAAACACCATTACTCATGAAATTTTACACTTATGATACTACTGGCCAACAATGTTTAAAGACACTCATGCATATTCCAAAAGATACAAGATCTACTAGACATCCTCTACAAGATAAAAGGTTCTAGCCTTCCCACTTCAACTAGCCATTATTGAATAACTTTTTGACCAGTGGGGGATAGAGGTTATTAGCAAAATTACTCTGATCTCTTCTAAGAAACACACAAATATTTTGATAATGACTAATTATTTTACTAGATGGGTGGAGTACATCACTCTAAAATTGTAACTTCTGATCAGGTAATATAATTCAAAGAAAAATTTAAGGTTTTTCCTTGCAAGCACACTTATTTTTTATAATGCCACATATTTTTCCTCAATCAAGCTAACTAAAATTGTTGTAGAGAAAGGCATCAACATTAAGTATTCTTCCAACTACTATGCACAAGGAAATGGTTTAGCAAGATATACTAATAAAAAATTTCTCAAAATCATTGAAAATGCCATTTATGATAGTTGAAATAATTGGCACAAATGCTTAGTAAATGAATTGTGGGATGATAGGGTTACTTATAAAGTTTCATTAGGAAATTCCCCTTACTTCCTTGTTTATGGCAAGGAAGCCATTCTACCACCAAATATAGCTTTACCTTCTCCTAAATTGGCCCAATCTTTAAAATAATAGCCTTTCACTAAAATCGAAGAGTGCATAAAAGAATTGCTTAAATTAGAAGAAACTAGGGACAAGGCCAAGAAAAGTTTTACAAATCATAAAAAACTATCAAAAAATGGTTTGACAATCACTTATGTGATAAATGTTTTGAAATTGGAGACTTAGTTCTGAAATCGATAAATCCCATGAAGAAGGAGGAAAACATATAAAATTTCAAAAGCTATGGCTTGGTGCCTTCCAGATCTCTAAAAAGAAATTCCCTTCTACTTATGTTTTACAATCATTAGACAAGGAAAAGGAAAATGTCCCTATGAATGACCAAATTTAAAAAAAATTGCCTCTCATAAATTTATAGGATTGGTATCATGTAAATATGTACATAAGCCTATACCTTCATTCCTTTTCAATACCCCCATCCTATACCTCTTTGCATTTCAAGTTGTGGTTCATTGACATGGTTTCACACTAGGATGAACATGTTTTTGTCATAAACCTTTATTATGGACATGTGTCAGTTAAATTGTAACATGGGTTATTGTTTAACAATAATTAATGTATGATTATGATGAAAAGAATTTTATGTATGTTTTATCATTATATAAGATTCATATTCCAGGAAAGTGCTTTTAGAATTTTTCTTCATGAGAGTACCACCCACCTCAGCTTGAAAATATTTGTCTACTAATAATGGTAAAGAAATAAGATGTAGAGGCTAATATTTGTAATTTGGACTGGATCATTATATTATTTTTCATCCATATTGATTCCTTCATTGTTTGGTGGACTAATCCCTCTTGCGTATAAGATGCATCTCCCTAGACCTCAAAGAAATCTAGTAACAAACAAGAAAGAATTGCTACTTTTCCTTAACTTACAATTGATTGAAACAAACAATAAGAGAGATATCACTTACTGTTTAATCAAAATTCCCGATGAAGTCCCTTTCAGTGCCTTCAACTGATAAATTCTCCTTGATGCTTTAGATATCATTCCAGAATTTTCCATGGCTTCTCCATGATGTCTCGAAGGAGATCTGCATAGACAAAAACACACAAAGGATCAAAGCATCTACTATATAGAATGATATATAAATGAACTACTTAACTCAACATATATCATAAATTGAATCAATAACCAATCATAACCTATGTGAGTGATCAAGGAGTCACACAAATGATATCAAAGAAGAAATGATCAGGAAAGAATAGTTTCTTTTATTAAATAAAATGGAGAATAAACCTACAACCTGAAAGCCTTGATGTTACAAGCCTCTTCTCACAATCTCCAACCCTCTCCTTGGATGAAAAGCCTCTCTAGCCTATATTTCTACAGCATAAGCCTACCTTCAATGGTACCCCTTAATTCTTATGGCTTTGTTAGCTTTACAGGGAAAAAACAGGAAGTTTGGGATCCATCCTAAGGGATGAGATCCAGAAATGGTGGGATGGGGGTTCCACAAAGAGAGATAAGTATCCCCATAATGGGATGGATCGGAGCTAAATAGGCATCAATTCAAAGTTTATTATTGATGAAATATTCGACTAAAAATGCTTCTATACTTTACTTTTTATTTTTACTTTCATGAAGTCATGTGCACAGGCCATAGTGTGAGACAAAGCACACTTTTTCACAGTACCTAATGGACTCTTCTGTGTATGCAAAAAAATGGACTAGGTAACTGCGTAGGAAGCCAAAAATAGTTTTTTGAGCCTTGGGATCCAGGAATTTAGTTGTCTTTGGGATTGTTTGGGTTCTAACCTTATAGGGGCATGCTTTGGAACACTTTTATGGATGGCGAAAGATTCAAACCGACAGTCATTTTCCTAATGCAACAAAATGACGTGTAACAGATTGCCCCCTAAAGTGAAAAGTTAGAAAATATGTTTGATGTCTGTAGTGCTTTATCATGTCAAGGTTTAGGTTAGAGGCTACAGTTAGACGAAATGCTTGTTATGGCTAGTAGGGGTCTATTCAAGGTATTAAACAAGTATTTTATTTAATAATGTCATTTCCATCTTATTTTACTATTTTGAAGAGATGGTTAAATTCTAGGCAGTCACCTAGGCTCTAGTCTTGAAAAGGTGGCCCAAATCCCAGTGTCGTTGGCATAGCACTAACAAATTTACTCTCTGATCGCTAGAAAACAAGCCTGTGAGAACGACTTTGGGTTTCTGGACGTTGTCATGCCTATAACATGAGAGAAACTGAGGCTTATGTTGTCCAAAAGTTCAGTGGGACCCAAGGGCAAGCTATCTAAAGTATTGGATTTGTTCCTGAGGGTCTTGTGGCTAATGTTGAATGTTTGTATGGTGTGTTTCTATCGGTTCGACTTCCTTAAAGTGAATTAGCAGGTTGAATGTTATGAAACCAGCGCAAGAAAAGATAGAAAAGATAGATCAACTCCTTAGAATTCAGCCTCTTCGAGGGGCAAACCTCCTTTACATTACATAAAATGAACAATTCTTGGATTGATACTAAATGAATCCTCCTTTCTATATATAGGAGTCTAAGGGGGGGGTCAATTATATAATCAGAGCCCTAACAATAACAATAATAATGTAAGGGCACAATAATAACAATAGTGGGCTTCTATGGGGCACAATAGTAACAATATGTGCACTACATGGGTACATCAATATAATAAGGGGGTTGTACTAATAATAATAAGGGGTTACACTAGTAGTATAGGGGCCTAACATTGAATCATATCACAGTGGCCTCTCGTCGCATGTTTACCCCAGTTAGCCGATTGCTTGGGTAGATGTGGGAGGAAGGTGTTATAGAGTTGTACCAGAGCATGGTTTACCCCTCGGACTGGATGGGCTATGTGTTGGTCATGCATGCATATCATTTGCATGCATGTCCCTTACTTGCATTCCATGTGCTTGTTGCATTTGCATGATGTTGTTCATGGTTGTAATAATGTCACCATGTGAATTTGAGGTTGTTATTATGGAATGCATTATTGTGAGTGTATGACTAGTTACATGTCGATTTATGTCTCTTACATGTATCATTGTAGTATGCTTGGTTGCATTCTTGCATGTTTGGTTACATTCTTATATGCTTGGTTGCATGTATCATTCTTCCAAGTTGATTTCAAGTATCGTTCACTCATGCTTGATCATATGTGCTTATGCATAGGTGTAGTTGGTTACATATTGTTTTTTCATGTTCATGTTTTCATGTGGTCAAGAGTACATTGATGTAGTGGTTGTTATCATGCATGATGTTGCGGCGTGTGTTGTTTTTAAGGTCATGCATTGATTATTGTACGCGTGGCTAGAATGATGGTTGCATGGTCATATGCTTATGTATAAAGTTTCTATATATTGTAATGATTATGTTATACATGTATCACACCGATTTGCTAATCTTGTAGACAAGGTATCCTCTCCGAGCTATGCTAAGGTATGATGTTTTATTATGTTTGGTTTAGCTGGCATGATATACCTTGCATGAAGAAGTATCAAATGGCTAGCAAGATGGTTGACTACAAAGATTCTCCCTATGAATCTGAAGAGAAATATGGCATTGGGAGCTCTTCCGATTTGGCAGTTACAATGAGAAGATTAAAGGAAGAAATAAGGATTTGTAAGGCATATAATGAAATAATCATATAGGCACATGAGAAACAAGCAAAAGTAAATGCAGTGACACTTCTGAGTTTTTCATATTTGCAGCAACAGGGACCACATCATATCAACTATGAACATGAGGATAGAATTAATGGGGCATATGATAGTCAGTCGCATGGTGGTCACAGGTCAGATAGAGATGACACAATTAGAGAAAAAAAAAAATTGGACACTCTGAATAGGAGAGGGGATAGACACAAGAATTATTCTATTTTTGATTCAGATAGGCATCACGATCATCATCATTATCATCCTTATAGGAAGAGTGATAGGAGATACTTTCTAGATGAATTTAAGAAAGTGAAGCCACCAACATTTTATAGAGAGATGAAGAAATTGTAGGATTTAGAGGCATGGTTTCTTGGCATGAGGAAATTGTTCAGATTGCATGACTATTTAGAGAACATGAAAGTTAGAGTGGCTACATTCAGTATAAAAGGTAACATAGACATTCGGTGGGAAGATGTGAAGAATGTTAGATGCATTCACAAGGAGGATTTTACTTGGAGTGATTTTGAGCGGCTATTCAAGAAGATGTAGTTTTGAGAGAGATACTTTGATTACAAGGAAAAAAAAAATTATGAGCTAAATATGGGTTCCATGACAAATGATGAGTACACTAGCATATTCTTGGATTTATTGAGGTATGTGCCTTATCTTATAGAGGAAAAGGAAGAGATTCAGAGGTTCATTAGTGGGTTACCAGTTGCATTTAAATAAATGATTGATTTCGATGAGAAAATATCATTGGAGGATGCCATTCAAAAGTTAAGGAATTGCTATGAAAATTTGAAGTATAGAACTGAGACTAAGACAGACTGGAAAGGTAATGCAAAGAACAAAGGAAAATGGGACAGAAAGTGAGCAAGGCACTAGGATGGAGGTAACAATGAGAATGTTGCACCGCCTAAGAATTCCAATGCACTAGATAGAGGACATGGATTCTGGTGAGGAGAATAGAACAAGGAGACAAGACTGAATCTTATAAAGTGTTGTATTTGTGGCAAGGATCATCGTAGGAGAGATTTTCTGCAGAATCAAGGCGGTAGACCTTAGATAAATAATGTACAGTGTTATCACTCTATAATTTAATAACGCTAAGAAATAATTACAAAGATAACCACAAAACTGCTTGGAAGTTGGGATCTAGCCCTGCCAGGTTCAGAGAGGGATCTCTCTTTCATATTTAGATTTGTTTATATTGAGATATTAGGCTAGTTGTGAAAGTTCAAGGTCTAGTTTATGAATTGGTTTGGTTGGAATAGCAAGTGAAGATCCATTAGGAAATGGAGTCAAAGGGGCTTGGGGTAATCAATTTTTAGAAGTATCAAGCTTAAGTGAACAGGGCAAGCTAGGCATATTGTTGGATCTTTAAAGTCTATGAAATGGAGGAAGGAAGAATAGATTATAATTCACTTTTAGATATAGATCATTGTTACCTGAATTCTATATTTAAAGTTCAATAGAAAACATTGATTTTTCTTTAAGCTAGAAGAGAGTGTTTTGAAACAAATTCTGAACCTAATTTTCTTAAAGGCAAAATAGATCTGAATACATATGAAAAAAAACAGAGAGAAAAACTAAATTACAGTGAGAAGTACATCACCAATACATATGACACAGGAATCCTGAAACAACTTGCTTGTATTAATGAAAATGACCACTAAATGTTAGTGATCAGGTTTACAATAATGGTAGTCTTTCTCAATACAATTCCCAACATCTATTACTTCAAATGATGAAGTATTTATAAAAAATTATTACAAAATATATTGATTTAAAATATCAAGATTCATTTCAAAATATCATAAACTGATTGTAAAATAGAACACAAATAAAGGAAACTAAAGCCATTTGAAGCGTTATGGCACTATCCTTGAGGGTTGTTGGTGATAAAGAAGAGAAATTCAAATTTTATTGCAACTCTTATTTGATGAGGTGGCATCCAAGTCACTAATGGTCCATAAGATTTTTCCTCCTGAAATTCTAAAAAATAGGGGTAAGTGATCCCTTTGTATATCCCAAACCATAATAGCTGTTAGAAAACTGAGAGAGTTTTTTTATAAATGATGATAATATTAGAATAACCCTCTTTCTAGTTTTGAAAATCTGTTCTCAGTTGTTTGTAAACTATGTTTGAATTTATTGTGTTGTATAGGAAAAAAAGGATAGTTTTAATTGACCATGAAACGAACATATGGTGTGGAGGCGAGAGGTGACATGGAGGTGGGGGATGATGTGGAGGCACATGGTTGGTTGAAAGGAAGTGGGGTTCACAAGGGTGATGTGGAGAAATAATGTGGAGGTGAGTGGGGACAATAGTCCAAGTGGCAGGCATTGAGTGGTGTGAGAGTGATAGTGAGGTCAAATGTTAATTACGTAATGAACATTTCTAGGTGTGAGGATAGGAGTGGAGGGGAGTGTGTAGGAAGAGCTAGTGGGAAAGGGGGAGAAGGTTGGCTGATTTCAGAGGGGGGGTCAAAGTGGTAGGTGGTTTGTGAGGGGGGGTGCGAAATAATGCAAAGGTGACACGTAGGGGTGAGACCGGCAAGGAGTAAACCACTTTTCAAACCCCCCCATGGATAAAGGTAGGATGGGTAGGGGGGCTGAAAAACCTTGTTGAATGTCGATTTGATGAGGATTCCATCAAACTGTTGGATGGAGCGCAGAACTTAACAGAAACGAAAATCACCTTTTGTTACTTTTATTTCATAGTTTTAATACTTAGGATAAAAAAACATAATGATCCCAAACTTAGGATAAAAGCCTTTGATGTAAAATTAACCCGTTTTTATCCTTTGACCCCTTTTGAACTAAATTTTCTCCTAACCTAAGACTAATTTTAAGCAATCCTAAGGTGCATTTAGACTTTCCTTTTTCTATTTTTTTTTGAAAATAATTTGCAGTATGAAATATTATTTACAATATCATCATGTGAAAAAATTACAACTACGATCAACTCATCCTATAGAATATATGACTCTAACGCATAGGAGGCATAG
>APFE030477352.1:95508-119146 GCA_000404065.3 Pinus taeda | reverse complement strand
AGATTTATTCTTAATACAATAAATCCAAGTTTTTCTAGTTGCATTATCAATAAAAGTAACATAATAATGAGAGCCACCGAGAGATGATACCTGAGCAGGTCCCCATACATCCGTATGCACAAGCTCTAATTTTTCGCTCTTCTTTTCTTTCCTAACTCTGAGAAATCTGACTCTCTTCTGTTTTCCATAAATGCAATTCTCACAGAAGTCCAAATCAACATTCTTTAAACCTAGCAACAAATTCCTTGAGTGAAGAATATTCATCCACTTTTCACTCATGTGTCTGAGCCTATGATGCCATAATGCTGCATCTCCTCCTTTGGAAGTTAAAGCATTAACAGAGTTAGAAATACCATTGCATGAATACAATATACCAACATTTTCACCTTTTGCTATTACTTGGGCTCCTTTGGTGACCTTCCAAGCGTTATCTGTGAAAGTTGTCACACAACCTTCACCACCTAACTGCCCTGCTGAAATCAGATTTTTCTTTAGATTTGGAACATGCCTTACCTCCTTTAGTAGCCATTGGTTTCCATTTTGCTGTTTTACAAGAACCTTACCGATTCTAGCAATTTTACAGGGTTTATCATCACCCAAATGAACTCGTCCAAAATCTCCTTGAACATAGTCATGAAAGTATTTCTTATGAGGTGTGGCATGGAATGAGGCCCCTAAATCTACCACCCAGGAATTAGTAATATTTTTGAAAGAAAGAATGAAAGCATCTTGTGACACCTCACCTGTCACATTTGCTTCATGATTTTTTTCTTGCTGTGCATCTCCTTCTTTTCCTTTTTGAGATCTACAGTTTTTCTTTAGGTGTCCGTTTTTTACGCATTTCTAGCAAACTATCCCCGATTTGGACTTGGATTTGCCTTTCCTTGATTTACTGTGATATCCTGAGCTTTTTCCTCTTTCCATTTTTGTTCCCCTAGACTCTGCACTCAAAGCATTACTCGATGTCTCACTGGAGCTTTTCCATCGCATTTCCTCGCTAAGGATAGCAGCGACAACATCATCAAACTTTAAAGTACTAGATCTAGAAACATAGTTACTAATGTCCATTACTAAACCATTCCAACTTTTTGGTAATGAGCACAAGAATAACAGAGCTCTAACTTCATCATCAAGGTTTACCTCTATAGAACATAGCTGACTTGTAATAGTATTAATATCATTTAAATGGTCTGCAATAGATCCACCTTCCGACATCTTCATATTAAATAATTATTTCATAAGAAATACCTTGTTTGAGGCCGAGGGTTTTTCATATAGTTTCTCCAACGCCTTAATCAAACTCTCTGTCATTGTTTCCTTTGAAATGTTGAAGGCAACCAACACTGCGAGGCACAACCGTATTGTTTCGAGTGCCTTTCTATCAAGAAGGTTCCATTCTTCATCTGTCATACCCGTCGACATCTTTGTTTGTCCACCCAATGGTAGGTATAGGTCTTTCTGATGCAGATAATCTTCCATCTGCATCTTCCACAGGGAGAAGTTTTGGCCATTAAATTTCTCGACCCTAAACTTACCATCTTCCACCATTGCTCCCACTCAAACGAGGAGCCCTTCTTTCCTGCGAGTTTATCAGCCAAATAAACTTTCGGCTCCCATACCAGTTGTTAGAAAATTATATATTTTAGAGCAATGGAACACATAAAATATTGCAGAAATATAAACACAGAAAACACATAAAACAAGAAAGACACAGATATACGGGGTTCACTTAGTTTGGGCTACGTCCACCTCGAACAACTAGTCCTTCCTTTCTATTATCCAGCAAAATGAAGAGACACAACCTACAACAGATCCGCTGTAATATCCTCTGTTTTCTCTCACAGTTCGCCTCTCTGTTTCTTGATCAGAGAATACACATATATTACATAGCCTCAAATACAATGCCCTCATACAAAGAGAGGGATTGCCTTTTAGGGCAAAAAACCCTAAACTAAACATAAGTTCTACCATCATATCATCTACTTAATAAATGGCCTAGGTTGACTAGAAATTACTATACTTTTACAAGGCAATTTTACATTTGTTTTTAGCTTCAGGGGCACTACCCCTGAGCCCCCGCTGGGGGACCACTAGCCCCTAGACCCTCCAGCCGGGGGGAGATCAGCTCCCCCGAAACCCCACAGGGGGGACAAGTCCCCCCCGCACCCCCCCACGTGGAGGGGTGTACAAACTTCTTAGGGTATACATCTGGTTGAAACAAAGACCTCTGAACAACCATGCTCCACACACAACACTAAGTGCACCGTTACCCAATGGACCAATATATCCGTGCTCTGTTGTCGACAACAATGAAACCAAGAGGCAGATTTCGGAGCTGCTACAAAAAGGTCACATTTAGGTTAGTTCATCACCCTATGGGAACCCGATCATGTTGGTATAGATGAAGGATGGGACTTGGAGACTCTGTATTGACTATTGTGCACTGAACAAGATCACTATTCGGAATAGGTACCCAATCACAAGGATTGATGACATTCTTTACCAACTGATGGGGACAAAATATTTCAGCAAGATTGACTTGAAATCAGGATATCACCAAGTATTAATTGAAATCTATGATGTGTGGAAGACTGCCTTCATATCCAAGGAGGGACTTTTCAAATGGTTGGTTATACCTTTCAAGTTGATGAATGCTCCTGCAACCTTCATGAAACCGATGGATGACATATTACACCCATTCACCAACTCATTTATAGTGGTATACTTAGATGACATCCTGATATTCATCTAGAGTTGGGAAGAGAACCTCCACCGCATCCGACAGGTTCTCCAAACACTATGGCAACACAAGATATGTGCCAATTTGGAGAAATGCACTTGTGGCATGACATAGGCTCAATATCTGGGATACATTATTGATGAACAGGGGGTGGATGTAGATCCATCCAAGGTCCAAGTCATCCGGGATTGGCCCACTCCAACCACTCTCACAAAGTTCTGCAGCTTTCTCGGTCTTGCCAATTTCTACCGCAGGTTCATGTTGGGATTCTCACATATCACTTGGCCCTTGAGTCAAGTCACCAAGGTAGGAGTGAAAAAAAAAATCTTTTGGTCTAAATATCAATAGAAGGCATTCACAGAGTTGAAACATTTCCTATGCTCTACACCAGTGCTCACATTACTAGATTTGCAACAGCCATTTGAGATTGAGACAGATGCCTCTGACTATGCTATTGGGGAAATCCCTACTTAATAGGTGCATCTAATGGGATATCACAGTGAGACACTTTCAGACATTGTCCAAAAGTATCCCACTCATGACAAAGAGATGTATTCCATTGTGCAGGCCTGCTAACAATGGAAGCATTACATTTTGGGGAAGGAAATAGTAATCCACACAGACCACTGGGCCCTATAGTTCATACAGATGTAAGGGAAGTTGTAGAATGATCCCAATCAGAAGTGGGCCACATACCTGTAACAATTCTAATTGAATATCAAGTATAAGAAAGGAAGCACCAATAATGTTGCAGATTGCTTTAGCCAACCATGGATCATGACGTTAACCACCATGCTCAACTCTTGTGGGCATGAGACTTCTGATTGACCACTTCTCTACAAAAGTGACCCAGAATTCGGCAACACATACTAGACGCTCTTCGAGGGTCAACAAGTTCTAGAAGTTCTCCTCTAGGATGCCCTATTATGCCACCTAGGACACCTTTATGTTCCTTCAAGCAAGTGTTCCAGGATGATCTGGGAAGCACATTATAGTCGGGTCACTAAGCATTTTGGGTTCGAGAAAATGGTGGCAATACTGCAGAATTATTTATATTGGACGAATCTTCGAAAAGATGTCGGGAATCACATCAGATCTTGAATTGCCTATGTCATTTCCAAAATGACCATCAAGAAGAAAAGCCTCTATACTCCGCTACGTACCCCTGGTCAACCTTGGGAATCCATCTCCATGGATTAAATGTCAGACCTTGCTTCTATGAAGCATGGAAATGACTGTGTTTTTGTGGTAATCGAAAGATTCTCGAAGATGGCCATTATGGCGGTCTACAAAAGGAATATCACAGCGGAAGCCACTGCTAAACTCTTCCTTGAATGAGTGTGGGTACACTTTGGGATCCCACAGTCTATCATCTCATATTGGGACAGAAGGTTCCTCAATACATTTTGTTCTAGTCTCTAGTCGATGGTAGACACCAAGCTCACTAAGTCCATAGCTTTCCATCCCCAAACTAATGGCCAGATAGAGGTCATCAATAGGATGATCATACACATTATGTGCATGTACAACTCAAAGAATCCATGGACATGGGATGAGAGCCTCCCCTATGTCCAACATAGTTATAACCAAGCTCTCCACAGCTCGACTTGCCATAGTCCCTTTTAGGTGGGCTTCGTATTCCATCCACTATGTCCCATTGATGTGGTCATGCCATTTATAGCTACTCCGGTAAATTCGGCTCATGTTGAGTCTAAAATTGATAAGGCAAACAAATTCATTGAGCACATACAACATATCCTCTAGTAGGTCCATGGCATTCTAGAGAAATCAAATGCCAAGTACAAGTACTGACATGATCAACATTGGGTTCCACACAAGCTTCAGGTTGGTGACAAAGTCTGGTTTTGTTTACAAAAGGAACACCTTACTCGAGCTTATCAAACATTTAGACCACTCCAATATGGTTCTTACACCATTACCAAGGTTGTGGGAGACAATGCATTTGAGCTCAGCATTTCCCCATTCCTTGGCCTGCATGAAGTGTTCAATGTGGACTGCCTTCGACCATACTTCCCACCATTTCTAGACACATCATACATTACAGAACAGCTCACACCTACAGAGTTTAATCCATATTTCATGGAATAATACACAAATGATCAGATCATGGACACATAGATAAAGATCAACCAACAACAAAGTATTGAACTATATCGAGTTGTCAAAGCAGGCCAACTACTTCACCAAGACAAGTGGCTCATGAGGGACCAAGTTCAATAGAAGTTTCCTCATCTCATGGAGGAACTCAATGCAATGGGGACCATTGCTTCCTGGGGGGTGGGGGAATGATCTAGGTGGATATTGGTGGCTACCTACCTATTCCACTTTGAACCCCGCCATTGTTTCTTTCAATTTTTCTGTTTCCTTATTTGTAGCACAATTTACTATTTTTGGTAGTTTTTTGGGTCCTCAATTTCGGAGTTGTTTTGAGGCACTAAATGACATTTTTTGGGGAAATCGGGAGCAATAATGGGTCGTAAAATAATTATTCTCACTCAAAAGTTTTAGGCCTTGGATAGATATTTCTAACGAGCTATTGTGCGCATCAAATGGAGATCGCATGCCAAAGTTACAACCCCGAGAAGTTGATGTACCAATTTACCCAAATGGGGCCCATAGTTTGGCGCTTCATCTCTTAGGGTTATGTTTTTGGATGTTTATGGTTTTCCATTGTTTCTTAATAATAAATAGGCCTTGGAGCTTCATTGTAACATAGTTCAAAGGCATATAGCCACCATATCTCTTCTCAGAGATAAGCTACCATTGCCTGAGCTAGTCTTATTTCCATTCTATTTGTAAGCATATTTTAGTATTTGATATTAATGAAATGAAGTTTTGTTTCTACTGCATCTTTATATTTATGGTAAAATCTACAATTCTGTGTGTTCTTGTTTAAATCTAGAGCACTCATCTTCATTTTCCCTTGGTATTTCTAGTGAGTACCCCAATTATTTTTAATCACAAGCTTGAAGGGGATATCATATGCTTGTTATCTAAGTTCATTCTTCGAATGAATCCATCTAAGTAAGTTTTATGAACCCTAGGAAGGAGAAGCTAAGTCTCGTCATGGTGACGAGCCTTTCATCGTAAAATTTTAATGAGCCCAACGTAAGAATAAATCAATATCTTTTTCATATTTAGAGAGTTTGAAAAAGGAACGAAAAAGAAAACTCCAGCATGTCCCTTTTCGTAATTTGTCCCTCGAACATGACAAGGTAGAAATAAATATCTGAGGGAACCTCCTTACCATGTTGACCAAGGTGTAACTATTTCATAAATAGTCATTCTCAACCCAAAAAAGGGGTAAACGTATATGACGGTGACATCGATTCATTTACTTTAACGAGTTCAAAATGACAAGTACTTTGCAATCTTTTGAATTTTCAAGAGTCAGAAAAGAGTTGAAAGATGACTCCATGGGGGTTCCTTTTTCATTTATTTAATGATTTTGAAAAAGAGATAAAATAAAACTCCTAGAATTGGTAATAATAATCATTGTTTACATTGAAGGCACTATAACTTCACAATAAACACACCCATCACTAATATTGAGAAAATATTAAAATATTATAAAATATTTGACAAAATGACTTTCAAAACTCATAAATAGGCAAAAGTAATTTCATTTTTTACTATTTTACCAAACTGAGCTCTGAAAGTGTTTTTGTGCCGTAATTTCCTTGATTTTCCACCGGCTGTTGGGGGACATCCAGGTATCATTTCATGATCCATATGTGATAGGTAAGAGCCTCATCCCTCTTCTTTCATTTCATTACCTTTTTATGCAATTTTAACGGTGAATTTTAATCTAGAAAAGATGATTTTTAAAATTTAGGCCATCTGCGACCATCGTGGGTACAGTCATCAGACTCACGATGGTTGTGCTAGAGCCTAACAATTTATGCGATGCCATTGCACGATTTTGAAAAACAGACGTGATGGTGCTAAGAGCGATTTTTTAGATATTAAAAACTCATATTAAAGAAAAAAGTTGATTTTTATTCATGGAAGAAGCACTAAAAAGGGTTTAAATGTTGTTTGCAGGAGAAATATGGTCCTAGAGTGTAAAGAAAGAGGCCATGAGGTTGAGGATCACCAAGCATCTCAAGATATGGCATGCATAAATGCTTCAAGGGATTGTCTCCTACTAAAATTATTCCATACCACAGGATTGAGGGCACAGATGGAGTTGCTACCCAATCACATCAGCTGTTGGGATGTAAATTGAGAGATCTTCATCATCAAATGGAAAGAACTGAAACTAGAGGAAATGGACATATATTTCATCATGGGATTATCCTGTCGACGAGAAGCTCTTCAACTCTTTGGATCTCACCAAGGAGGTGAGAGTACCAAGAGTCTATTCCATAGATATTGTCCTAGAGCTGAGATAACCAATGGAGGTAAGGTAAAGATTGCAGCAATCACCAATAACCCTGTTTTGAGAACATTATTATTCACCATGGTGCATGTATCTGGCATGCAAGCTCTTCATGAGGTTTCCAAGTCTTAGTTTCAGTATGCTATTGCTTGTTTGACCCCTTCCATCTTCAATTGTGCAAAGGTCTTTTGGCGAACATGAAGCACCAACTAACTAAGGGTAAGCAAAGACACCTGAATCAGTTTGGGTTTGGTTCCATTGTAGTGACCTTCTTCTTGGAGCGACTACCACTCTTCTGGTATTAGTGGGTAGAAGTACCACATCCTGCCCCCTGAGATCTGAGGCTCATGAGATGGAGCCAGCTCATGCCTCGAGGAGGCACAAGCCAACATATGCGCTGCCCTCCATAATTTTTTTCTTGGCTTGAATGCCAATTTCTCATGGAGGATGAATATGCTTATACCAACACATATTTCATAGGGGATACAAATCTACCTCTTCCACCAGGCGAACAGTGGACCGACATAGTTAAAAACTTGTTTTTTTGGATTCTTTTAAAGTTTTTATTTTTATTTTTATAAGAATATAATCTAAGACTCAACTTATAATAAATGTTTATATGTGGGACCAGAGAGACCACCAGGCATGTCACCAATAGAATGACGAGTTTCCATCTGATAGTGGTTGCAGATTATGAGGAAGGGGATGACCCCTTAGCCGTGATGGAGAGTAATCTGGAGGCAATCACCCGAGGGGTTCTAGATTATGCCACTGTCGATGATGTTCCACTGTGTTGGTAGAGACATACAGTCAGAGTCTCTGTGAGACTGCGACGGTTGCTAGGCTGAGTGATTAGAGAAATCATGTGCTACCATGAGCACCACACAGTTTGATAGCTCTTCTAGTCTTTTACATATTTTGTATGCTTTGAAAGCCATGTGTTTCAGAACACTCTATTTTTTGACATGTTGATGTAAACACTCTCACAGGCGCAATATATATATATATATATATATATATATGTGTGTGTGTGTGTGTGTGTGTGTGTTTTATTTCCACTTATGTGTTCATAACATGACTTAGTTTTACAAATGACACAAATATCTATTAAGAACAAAATTTTCTAATGCATCAATTAATGTATTTAAATTACGTGGAATATGTTGATATGTAATGTAATCAAAATTTCCTTCCAGAAATCTAACACGTACATATATACACAATATTTGTGGATATCCTACTGAATAATGATTGTTTAATTGTGACACAACAAGCTGTGAATCCAACTTAACAACTAAATCCCTAATGCCAAGAGCAACTGCTTTTGACAAGAGTTCAATAACTGCATTATACTCAGCGATATTATTGGTTGTTCGACCAAGGCATATACCTTGTAAGTTAATCAGCTCACAATTAGGGCAATAGAGTACCCATGCTACGGAAGAGATGTTTTGTGGGCTACAACAAGCACCATCAACAAAACTAATGTAATGACCTAATGACATCTGCAAACTGAGTGGAATACAAGGTAAGCAGGAAAACATATGTTTGCAAAGAATAAAAACACAAGAAAAGTCAAAACACACACCAATGAATTAACACACTAATGTACAAAAGTTATCACACAAATTTTAAGCATAATACTTTTTGAGATACAACCCATTACGGGGCTATGACAATGCATTTCCCTCATAATAACATAGCTCATAGGAACCTTTCTGTAAGACACATTTGACAATGTAGGACCCATGCCACATAGGTTCGAACTTGCCTACCCCCAACTTATCATTGGCTTGATCATAAATAAGGACCAAGTCTCATTCAATGAAAGTGCAAGGAGTAATGGTTTGGTCAAAATGAGCTTTCACTCATTTATTTTGAGATTTGATAATCATCGGAGCGATGCGATGAGTCTCATCAATTTTCTCAAGATATAGTAGCTACTCCTCTTCAAGCGAGTTATTTGAAAGAAGCTCGATATCTAGCTTAAGCGAAGGGATTTCACATTCGATTGGAAGAGTTGCCTCTAAATCATACACCAGCTAGAATGGAGTGAATCTAGTTGCCGTCTTACCAGAGGTTTCGTAAGCCCAAAGAGCTGAGAAAAGCATTAAATGCCAATCTTTTCTATTCTTCCCAATGGTATGTTGAAGCATAGTAATCAAAACCTTATGGAATTCTTCAACTTGGCCATTGGCCTGTGGATAATATGGAGTTGAGCTATCATGTCGAAGGCCCAATTGAGCAATTAACTCTTCCATCATGTGCTGACAAAAATGTGATCCATGGTCATTCAAGAAATATTGAGGGGCATCGAAACTTGCTATAACGTGGTTAAAAATGAACTATGAGGCAATAATACCGTTAGAATTGTATGTATGCATCCCCTAAGCCCCTTTGGTAAAATAGTCTATGGCGATGATGATATAACCATGCCCCCATCCAAGTGAGTGTTACATGTCATGAAATCAATGCTCCATTTGGAAAATGGGCAAATGGTAATTACAGGGTGCAGGGGTGAAGGTGGGGAGCATTGTTTGCCGTTGAAAATTTGGCATTCATGGCATTTCCAAATAGCTAGAATGTAATCTTTGAAGATAGAAGGCCAAAAATAACCGGCGTGAAGGATATTCTGAGCAGTGGCATATCTAGACATATTACCACCATAGGCGCCAGAGTGGAAATAATTTAGGACCCACTCAACCTCTTCAAGGGTGAGACATCTATGAAGGATAGAGCCCACATCAACTCGATAGAAGGGATCATTGAGGATTTGATAGGGTTGGGACTGATGTTGGATCCAACATCAGTCCAATCGGGATAACTCAGATAAGAAGGTATGGGTTTGGATATAAACAATAATGTCTACATACAAGGGGTCAAGATTGCTGATCAGAAATAATATTTCATCGAGTATCTGCTCAGTAAAAGCAGTTGGGGTGCTTACAGACAGAAGAGCACAAATTAACTCAGCAAAGAAAACTGATTTATTTGATTTGGTAGCATTGAATTCCAAATCAAACTCCTATAGGATGAAAATCCATTTGGCGTATTTACCCCTAATAATTGACGAGTCAATATATATGTCATGGGGTTGCAATCATAAAGTACGATGGTTTTCCTTAAAGGGATAGTGTCAAAACCTTTGGATGACATGAACCGCTGCCAAAGCAAACTTCTCAACATGAGCATAGCATGACTTAGTATCAAGAAGATTCCAACATAGATAATAAACCACGTGCTCACTACCATAATCCTCATCTTGAACTAACACGTTAGCAATGGTGTTATCAGTTGTAGCTAAATACAGGAAATAATCATGATGGTAATCAGGGGAATGGAGTAAAGGAGCACTAACCAGGGATTTCTTTAAAGCATCGATGGATTCTTGAGCAACTTCTTGCCAAATAAAAGAGATCCCGTTCTTAAGTAAGCCCGTATAACCTTTGGCAAGTTCGGCATAATTCGAGACACATCGACGGAGGAAATTAGCCTTTCCTTGCAAGCTCTGCAATTGCAACAATGATGAAGGAAGTGGTAGAGTGACTATAGTCTCAACTTTCAAAGGATCAATCTTGATCCCTTCATGAGACATGACAAAACATAAGATCTAGCGGGAATCGATGCAAAAGACACATTGTTGTGGATTTAGATGGATATTACAATGCCAACATCGTAAAAAAATAGCTCTTAAGTGATCCAGATGGTCACAACATTTAGTCGAATGAGCAGGCAAGTCGTCGAGGTATGGCTGAAAAATATATCGAATGTCATGGAATGCATAGGGCATTGCTAGCGGAAAGGTGGCACCAACATTCTTCAGGCAAAAAGGAATATTTTTGTAAGCAAAGGTACCCCAAGGATAGATAAAGGTTGTTTTTTGTTGATCAGTGGGTGAAATGTTAATTTGGTTATAGTCAGAAAATCCATCCATGAAAGAAAAAATTTTGCTCCCTATGCATTCGTCGATGATCTAGTCAATAAAGGGAGTAGGATGATTGTCTTTAAAACATGCATGATTGATATCATGGTAATCAACACAACATGTATTGTGCCTTGCTTTCTTGCAACAAGGACTATGATGTACGAAAGTGTTCCCTCTGTAGACAGAGGCAACCCCTCTAGCCCTAGAGTGGGTCTAGTCACAACAAGGACACATCAACAATAGATTTCCTTAAACAATCATAGTTGGAGGCCTACCTCAATTGGTGGTTGATGAAGTTTTGGTGCACTGCTCCAACTTCCACTTCCTTCTCCTCAATGAGTGATCAACCTAAAACAATGCAAAGGAAATACAACAAAGCACGTAACCGGAAAACAACAATGATCTATTTACTCACAAAGTCAAGAAGTTGTGAGATATCAAGTAAATTACATACAAGACATAGGAAAACATGATTGATTGTACTACTAATGAAATAAGAGCAAGCTTACAACCAAATTCCTGACGTCACAAGCCTTCTTAAAGGATCTAGCCAGTATGTTTCTCAAGCATTCACTCTTCAAATATGGATCTCCCAACATACAATGTGTTTCTCCCACTCATAAGTTTTAACAAAAAGTTAAGGGCACTTCACAACCTTCCACAAGCTATCAACAATCTCACACTTGTCACACCCACACCAGCTATCTATCAAACTCAAAAGCACTAACAACACTACTCAATCCAAGGAATTACCAAACTAGCTGATCATATCAAAGGTGAGTGTTTAAATATGAGAAGGAGTCTCCATAAAATGTGGAAGAGAGAGCTCATC
Organism: Pinus taeda; assembly: GCA_000404065.3. Taxonomy (NCBI): domain Eukaryota; kingdom Viridiplantae; phylum Streptophyta; class Pinopsida; order Pinales; family Pinaceae; genus Pinus; species Pinus taeda. Next base: position 107,247 of record APFE030477352.1, on the reverse strand, counting down.
CCCAAGGAAGGTAGCACAAATGACGGAACTGGCATACTAGAGGAGGAAGGGTGACACAATGCCAACAACTAGACTTGGAGACATCCAGAAGGCTAGCTGTTGGAACGAATTTGCCCAATCTGGATCATTGTGAGTTTATAACTAAGCTTCCCCTCTAGCCCTAGAGTGGGCCTAGTCACAGCAAGGACAGATCAACAATAGATTTCCTTAAACAATCATAGTTGAAGGCCTACCTCAACACAATCTGGATCATTGCAAGTTTATATCTAAGCTTTAGCGCTGACATCACTAGTAGGTAATGTAGCCAGTCAAACCGTCACTAAAGATAGTAGATAGCCTCGTGCTGGAGCATGAAATCTGACCGTCATGGGAAACATATGTACTCCCGCGATGGAAGCGCGACTGGACTGTTTATGACTACCATCAGTTGTGTATATTAAGTTCATTCTCACGATGAGGTAGAAAACTTAGGAAAATTTGGTTGATTTGCAACATAAGAGAGCATTCGTTCAGTATGAGCATGTTTCACTTGGACACATGACACAGTAGAAGGACTGGGGTGAAAGAAATGAAAAATTACTATGTAAAAGATGCCCCTGAGAGAGTAGGAGGGGTGAAATGCTTTACGAAACTGTCTGAGCTAGAACACCATCTAGAAGAACCTGCAGGCGCAAGTACAACTGATATCTTGGAGAGTGAAATACATGTAGTCTAGGCATGGGCGCAGCCATCCAAAAGACATACGAACTAGGTCTGTGGTATGGATGCAACCATCAAGCTAGTAAGACCATGATGATGATAAAGATATGGTCGCAACCATCCATCAACGACTCAGGTAATCACGAACCAATCCACACAACCTGAACATGTGTAATCTGAGTTTGGGGTCTTGAAACCCAACCAATCATAGTACAAATTCTAGCATGTGAAGAAATGTGCTAAAGTCGAGCATGATAGGAAGTCACTTAATTACCAATCAATGAGGAAAACCATTAACAAGCGTGAGAGAAACCACCAATAATTCCAATGGCTCTCAAGGTACTGTCTAGTACAATGCACAAAGTGTGAAGAATGAGCTGAAGTCGAACACTCGTGGAATCACCAAATCAACAACCAATGATGAAAGTCGACCATCAGGTGCGAAGAACTTGCCATTGGGGCATGCAAGTTCCAAGGTACCAAAAGGGATGCCTAGATCAGTCTCTTAGATAATGAGCTGACGTCAACAAGAGACGATCCGTTGCAGGAGGGCCATAATGTTTCCCCCATCAACGACACGAGATAAGGAACAAGCTGTAGATGGGAAAACAGAGTATCAGAGGAGGAGGTAAGGATTTAAACTACAAAAGGATTATACTCTTGAACATGTTGGCGACATGACTCCGAAGGGTCGCAGCATTCAAGTACCAAGGGATTAGAAACTTAATGGAGACAGCATGGATTAGATGGAATGAGGCTAAATGGGACTCCCAAAACCTTGGAGGGCCAAATAACAATGTATGGATATCCCAACCCGACAAGAAGAAAAAGTGTCGATGTTCAAGAGTGACTAGCTGCCGCAGGTAACCAATGACAATTTCCAAATTTTCCCCCACCATTGCTGGTGAGTACCCCAATTATTTTTGAAAACAAGCTTGGAGGGGATAAAATATGCTTGTAAGTTCGACCTTCGGTTGAATCCAACCTAATAATAGTTTAATGAACCCTACGAAGGAGAAGCTTGAGTCTCGTCATGGTGATAAGTCTGATGTCTCAGGGTTTAATGAGTCCGACATAGGTAAAACTTAGAGTCTTTTTCATATTTAGGGATTTAGAAAAAGACATGGAAAAGAAAACTCCATGGGGGTCCTTTTTCATAGATTTGTGTCTCTTGAGCCCGAAAAAGTATAAAACAATACTCGAAATAACTGCTTGACCATTATGATCAAGGTGTACTTTTTGTGATTAGTGACCTCAATCCAAAAAAGTAGAATAATGATCGAAAACACGTCATTTTGTAACCAATGGCGAGCCCAAAATAAAAAAATCTCAGCAATATTTTCACGTTTATATGGTTGGAAAAGCGCTTAAAGTAGATCACCTCTTATTTTGTTTAACGAGTCAAAAAGGGAAAAATACTCGACAATCTTTTCATATTTTACGAGTTGGAAAAGAGCTTCAAGGAGACTCATCCTGGAGGAACGAGTGGTATAAAGGGTAGCAACTGGTTTCGGCAATGGTGGAACTGCTCAAAACATGTAATGGTCAATAGGATGGTTAATAAAACCACTCATCGTTGTGGTTCCTCAGGAAAGGAAAAACAACCAAGTGAAGGCATATGATCGGCCAAAGAGATGGTGGTAATGGAGTGAAACAACCAAGGCTCATCTAGCAAAATTTCACGGATAAAAATGGAAATCACGAGATGTAAATCAGGTATGGGTTCATTTTTACACAAGCTTGAACCATGGAGAACTCTTCTTGGATTAGGTTTCATGTTTACACAAGTTTGAAACGAAAAACTATGCTTGTTATGAGTCCGCATGCCCCCAACATAATGACGCAATTCGAGGTACATGCCCCCCAAGCTTCATTGCACTCAACGAGGTGGATGGAATGAAGGTTCACTTTCGAGATCTTGGAAAGACTCAACTTGGAATTTACGAGATCTTAAGCAAAGACTCAATTTGGAAAGGGAGTTGTTTCATTTTTTAATGAGGCTGACATAAGATCAAGAACTTTCCTCAAGACTCCTTGTTTCATTTATTAATGAGCTTGACACAAGGTCAGGAACTATGTTCATCACCTCTATTTTCTTTTCTTAACAAAGTTGAGACAGGAACAAACTATCCTTGTTACTCCTCGGTTCATTTTTTAACGAGGTTGACACAAGAACAAACTATCCTCATACACCTTGTTTCATTTTTTAACGAGGTCGACACAAGATCAGAACTATCCCCAGGACACCCAGTTTCATTTTTTAACAAGGTTGAGACAGGAACAAACTATCCTCGTCACCCCGTGGTTCATTGGCCATATGAGAACATGGATCCCAAGAGGTCTTCGGAGGATGGAAGAAACGCAATCCGGGAGGAATACATGTCATGAGGCATTAATGATAGATCAGGTTCCAAGGTTCCCAATACATGATGTACAAGACCATTTGCATGATCATCAGTAGAGGCAGAGATGGAATGGGTAGCCACATAATTGACGTGTAGCTAGGAAGGTACTGCTTGCAAGCAAGAACTGATAGGGGATGACGGCTACATAGGAGGCACTGGGGGACTAAAGAATGATAATTGATCGATGGTCACCATTCTTCCATCATGTGGAAAATAGACCACACAGAAAAGTGAAGAGACAAGGGCCCCCATGGCTTAAACATAGCCATGGCCAAGGAGAAGACTGAAATCTAAAGAAACTTGGACAACGATGACGTCTATATAGATGGTTTTGCCCCCTAAAGTAACAAGAAGCTTTGGGAGGATTCGTAAAGGTTGACTGGTTAAATGCCAACAGATTCTGCATGACTGGCACAAGCTGTGGGGAGCCCAAAGCTTTCCAAGTAGTGAAAGGCATGAGACTAACCTACACACCCTCATCCAAGACAGTGCCAGGTACTACCTTATCATAGGCATGTACGGTAATCTGGAAAGGAAAATAGGATGGAAGGCGGAATACAGTCAAATGACTCCAGTCGAAGGAAACGACTGAACTACTTGGTGGGGGAATTGTATGATTGGCCCCTACTCTAGAGGAACTAAAGAAGGACCCTCTTGACCAGCAGGGATAGGGGGTCGTTTTCGGACTCAGGAGAATCTGACGAGACGAGAAGAACATGAGCATGATGCTCTTCCAAAACAGAGTGATCAACAGGTGGTGAACACAATTTGACACTCTCTTCGACCAATGGTTGGTCTAGAACAGGCTCAGCATAGCCAGGTTCAGAAAGAGAAGGACAGACAAGAGAAGAATCTAAGTCAATCTCTTGGTCAACGGGGAGAGATCTGAAGAGAGCCTCTAATAACCAATGGGAAATTGGGGTGAAGAAGTTGTAAGACTTTCCAAAACACCAGAAGCTTTATCCATGAGCAGAAATAGGTGAAGGGGATGTTGCCTTCACATAGCCTACAGGGGAATCGAATCTTCCCTTTCTTCTTACCATTTCCAGTTGATAGGGTAGCATCACCATGAGCTTCAGAGGATGATGAAGGATGAGCCGGATTGTGGGACCATACTTCTAAGATCCTAGGAATGTCAGGTAATCACGAAGAAGATGGTTACCCTTGCATAATTTACAAGGAAACTTAACCTTCCGCGGACGAGCAGAAGGTGTTCCAACCTAAGATGTACTCTGAGCAATAGTTGCACAGGTGGCCTCGCGCTTATCAAAGTTCTTCTTTTTCTTCATCTTCTTAGTCTCCTGGTTACTAGACGTGAAACTTTCACCAGGCGAAGGAGGAGAGGAGGAGGAAGAAATAGGGGAAGAAGGCATAGGCTCAACCTTGGAATCATCATTTTGTGGTTCAGAAAAAGAAGATGGTGGAACAGGAGTCATGACGCTCAGGACCACCAAGGTTGAAAACAACCACATAGGCAAACCGATGGTTAACCCAAGAAAAGACAATGTTTCCATATACGGAGCACTGGCATTTCCAAATGGAGGAAATGGACTAGGATTTCCATTTGGGGGAAGACCTTGGTCGGTAGACTCGGGGAATGTTGCCATCAAGAACGAGCCTGAAAAACACTCTTATCACAACTAAGAACTCGAACTGTTACCAGGAATATTGAGTGGGTAGTAAATTTTATGACGTAGGGACAAAACTTGACCTTTTCATGTTTCAAGAGTCGAGAAAAGGGCAAAAAGGTGACTCTATCTCTTTCGAGGTTAAATGAGCCTGAAAGGATAAGTGCTTAGATGGAACTTTTCTTTTAAGGAGTCCAAAAAGGAACGAAAGTGACTACCTTGGAGAAACTAGGCAAAACGTTTTACCAAACAACTCGTAAAACTGCATATACACCTTGGTGATCATATGAAAACCAAGGACTTTCCGTACGGTACTCAATATTCTTGAATGCTATGTTCAGTGTGTTACGGTTTGCAAGGTGGTAGACACGGCTTCTTAGGGATATAGGATGATAACCTAGTGGGGTCTCCCAACATATACTCGATGGTACATGGGAGCATAATTCCGTACTAGATCGCTATTGAGTCACAGAAGGAGGAATCACTTAACCTTGAGTGAAAGAAATAGTGACTAGGTTTAACGACTTCGAAGCACGTCTCTAGCCTAGACCTCTAAATAGTGTGCATTATGTTCCAATGCGTTGTTAAGTTTATCCAATTCATTTTAAAGTTGATCTTGAATTATGTTTCAGTTTTAGGCCTTAGCATATGTATACAACCAAACCTAGGATGTAACGAGAATGAGTGAAATATCCTTTCACTTCAAAGAACACTTACCTACAGGAGGGTAGAGAGATCATTCCCAAACCAAGAAAACCAAGATAAACAAATGCAGTCACTCAATGCATACAGAAATCAATCCCTACAGTGCACATATACTACTAATGAGAGATTTTATCGTTTGCTTCCCAATATGCAAACTTGAAATGCAATTTCACTTTCACTTTCGTATACTAAATGAATGTAGTCTTTTGATTTTGATGTTTAAAATTTAAAAGAAACAAACAAGCAAGTGTGAGAAAACCGGTTGATCCAAACAATCGTGATCTATGTTCGGTAGTGAAAATAAATTGAATCAATACCAAAGATTGGTTCAATAATTGTCACTAAAAATCAACCAGAAACAAGCAATGGGGAAGGTTCAATCAAACCAACAAGAAAGTTGCAAACGAACCTTGGGAAAACCAGCAACCAAGCCAATTGATTCAAAAAATTGAAAGAATGAACTAGGTCACACACGCAAAAATGCAAGATTCATTCAACAAAGTCAAAGAAAGAGTGCCTTAATCATAAACAGTCAAAAACAAGTTACTGAGTAAAAAAAAAACAAGAGATCAACAGGATTGGTGAATTCAGGAGGCAGAATTGAAAAAAAAATTCTACAAGAATTGTCGCGGGAACTACACAAGCAATTAGCACCGATCAACAACTAGCTGTAGCAACAGAGCGACGTCGTCGTGGAAGTACATATCTTTTCCGCGACATGTCGATTTCAGGAGTTGTCACGACTATGTGACAGTATTCAACGGTGCATAAGAATTTACAAAAGAGTGAGTGTGACGTCAGCATGACTGTTAAACTATTTTCCATGACGATGTTAAAAACAATGATAAATGAACAAAATAATCCCAAACAAAAACCAGTCAATATTACAGACAATAGAGGGATTCCCCGGATCAATCTAGGTGACCCAAAAGACTGATAGTTAATCCCCAAAATTCAAGAGATACCAAATCAAAATCAAAACAAGAGCAAACAGGAGAAGAGCATAGGACAGTCTCCCCAGCGGAGTCGTGAACTTGTGATGCAGGAAAGTGTTCCATTTGCGGACAAAGGTAACCCCTCTAGCCCTAGAGTGGGTCTAGTCATAGCAAGGACAAATCAACAATAGATTTCCTTAAACAATCATAGTTGGAGGCCTACCTCAACCGGTGGTTGATGAAGTTTCATTGCTCTGCTCCAGCTTCTGCTTCCTTCTCCTTAATGAGTGATCAACCTGAAACAATGTAAAGGAAATACAACAAAGCACGTAACCGGAAAACAACATTGATCTATTTACTCACAAAGTCAAGAATTCATGACATATCAAGTGAATTAGATAGAAGACATAGGAAAACATCATTGATTGTGTTAATAATGAAATAAAAGCAAGCTTACAACCAAAGTCTTCACATCACAAGCCTTCTTAGAGGATCTAGCTAGTATGTTTCTCAAGAATTCACTCTTAGAAGATGGATCTCCCAACATAAAATTTCTTTCTCTCACTCATAAGTTTTAACACAAAGTTAAGGGAACTTCAAAACCTTCCACAAGCTATCAACAATCTCACACTTGTCACACCCACACCAACTATATATCAAACTCAAAAGCACTAACAACACTGCTCAATCCAAGGAATTACCAAACTAGACGATCATATCAAAGGTGAGTGTTTAAATAGGAGAAGGAGTTTCCATAAAATTTGGAAGAGAGAGCTCATCCCCAAGGAAAGTGGCACAAATGATGAAACTACCATACTAGAGGAGGAAGGGAAACACAAACTATGCCAACAACCAGGCCTAGAGACATCCAGAAGGCCGACTGCTGGAACAAATTTGTCCAATCTGGATCATCATGAGTTTATAACTAAGCTTTAGCATTGACATCACTAGTAGGTAATGTATCTAGCCAAACCATCGCTAAAGATAGCAGATAGCCTCGCACCGGAGCATGAAATCTGATCGTCGTGGGAAAAAGATGTACTTTTGTGATGGAAGCACGATTGGACTGTTTATGATAGCTGTCAGTTGCATATATTATGTTCATTCTCGCGATGAGGAAGAAAACTTAGGAAAAGTGGGTCAATTTGCAACATAAGAGAGAATTCGTTTAGTATGAGCATGTTTCACTTAGATGCATGGCACAGTAGAAGGACAAGGTGAAAGCAGTGACAAATTAGTGTGTAACAAGGACACTATGAGATACCCAATCCATCAATGGACTAGTATAAATGAAACTTGCTTTCAAAAGATTTTCTACTTCTGTTTTGATAGCAACAACCTTTTGAGGGTGGACAGGGCGAATCCATTTTTGAATAGGCTTAGCACCAATATATGTCAGGATCTCATGCACCACTATGACTAGATCAGTACCAGGCATCTCCTTGTATGACCAAGCAAAAACATCTCAGAATTCCTGAAAATGATAAGTATAGATCTTGATCTCATCTGGAGAACAAGAAACCCCTATATGGATGCTCTCGGTAATTCCCGGTTTAATCGAAATCTCAATAGGCATCGTAGCAATGATGTTTTCCATATTACCCTTTGACAAAATTTCATGTACCCGAATAGGCATCTGAAACAAAGGCGTAAAAGGATGAGAAACAGATGCTTCAGGACAAGAAGGCATCTCATCAAGGTGAGGGAGAAAGGAAGAATGATGATGTAGACCATTCCATGGAACTTCCTCCAGATACATGACGTCCGCGATACTCTCATCACTGGGGAACATCTCATTCAAGGGATCCATGGAATCCAAAAAACCAAGCCAAGGGGATGACACATAAGTGTCCAAGTTCACACTGAAGACAATATGGCTTTCTGAAGTAGCCATCGAAGCTAAATGAATTTTGTAATAATTTATCTCGAGTGGACTTAAAGGCATAAAATTACTGAATGAGTCAATTTGATCTTTGGAAGGGATAATCCAAGGATCCATGGAATTTGAGATCATATTGACTAAATGAACATGTGGAGGTGGGCGAGTAAAAGTACCCATTAAAACAAAGTCTTTGAAGATACCTACACCCATGCTCTCATAAAGAATCTCAATATTGCCCACATAAGGAATGTTACTGTTGGATGAATTGAAAGAAAAGAAAGATAACTGATCAACTGTGACTAATTTTCCTTCATGAGGAAAACGAAGTAAGTGGAACAAAGAAGACACTACACAAAACATGACGTGAGTCGAGCTTCACCTGAGAAGAAGGTTGTAGTTGAGATTGGCATTTACAACTTCTACTTCTAATTCAATAGTCTTTCATTCTAACATAACTGGTAAGTTCATGAGAATAATATATGGTCACGAGGCTCTACCATCAAAGGCTTCCAAAGTGTTTGGAGATTGGTTAAGAGGAGGAGAGCTAATGGATTTCCAACATGAAACTGACATGATGCAGGTTGAGGAACCTTCATCAATAACTATGTGATGAATCATCTTTCCTTTGATAAGGACCTAGATCAGAATGCGATCTGATGAGGAAGACGAGGTACATGATTCTCTAGATCGAAAGTAATTAGACTCAAATCAGAAGGATCGATAGCATCGATAGAAGACAATAGTGACTTCCATTGCATTGGAAAGGATTGAAGAACCTCCAAGGCAGACATCGCTGAAGGTGCTTGAGCTAAATCCTTAACAATATTGTAATGTTGTGCAACTCTCACATTCAGATTGAAATTTGACTTCCGAATAACACATTTAGAGGGTGGTTAGATGACAGAATCACTATTAGGGCACTTGATATGGAGTAGACTAGAAGAGGATGAAGTAGAAGTAGAAGGAGCATCATGGGCTTCTTTCTCCATGGTCTCTTTAGATGTAGCTTGATAGTGCTTGGTTTGAGTAGCGATTGAGATTGTTGACAAACCTTGCATCATGAAAACTTGCGAACTTGAGGAAGTAGAAGGCTGAGGCTGGTCTACCAATTTGGTTTGCTGTGACGAAAAAGGTTCTTTTAAGACATTCGGAGTCCCTTTTAGTAGGTGATTAACTTCAGATCATCGGGGAAAACATTTAGTGTAACGATCCTCCTCATAGATGAGGCAAGGATACTTTGGGTTTTTTTGAGAAGCATCATCAATAGAATATTTAGGGGGGTCTTGTTTTGGGGCATCGGCTTTGGCCTTAACTTTTCCTTTATTTTTAACTTTAGAGGATTTATATTTTGTGGTAGATTAGACATTATGAACCTAAGAGATTTTACCAAGACTGGATGAATTCTTAGAGGGATTATTAGAATCAATTTTCGAGACTGATTTCTGCTTCAATGAAGCTTTCGTAGAAGTTTGAGACATGGAACCAATCACACCATCAATAGGTGGTGTATCTGGAAACTTCAATGTTGTCAAATTCAATGATGGTCTCGGAGAATCAGGTAACATCTCATATAATGTGCCAGATTGTGAATAGATGAGATCTAAATACTGAGCACGAGGGATAGCTTTCTCTTTAGTAACACATCCACCCATGGCTATGTCCTTAGAAATTTTGATGATGAATGATTTTGTGAACCATTCTGTCAACAACTCATCCAAAAACTCAAAATTGATGAGGTGAAATTGGTGTCTCCATTCATGGATATGATCACATATGTGGGTCGGGGTGTCTTTCTTTAGTGACGTAAGAAAATGGGTACCAGTTTCATAGTGAACTAGCAGCTGGAAATGAGTGAGAAAATCCATAGCGAGAGAGTTGAATTCATTGTAGGTACACCTATGAGAGTTCTTTGAAAGACTTGAAGACAGATAGAATCGTCGACATATGAATTTGAGGAGCACGAGAGGTGATATGTCATCACATGAGCTTGTGGATCCTCCTTTTCCTTTCCTTCAAATTTGGTGCAATCGCTTGGAATCTTCAATGGAACTAGAGGCCAGTATGGTGAATGAAGAATGGGATCATTCATGAGCCTAGAAACATCATGTAAATCCAATGTATCGAAGAAAGGAAATTGTGTGTTAAATGGAATATAGGGCATTTGACTAAACCCAAACTACGGAGTCCCTCCTTGATGGTAAGGTTTTTTCTCGCACAGTGGCATATTTTGTCCCCACTAAGGGTTACCTTGCCCATAAGGAGGATTTTGTCCTGGTTAGGTTTGTTACTGCCCTACCATAGGCCGTTGATGAGCATTGTACACGGCATACATGTTATAAGGCTGTTGAACCTGCTGAACCTGGATGCAAGGATTTTGAACCTGCTGATGCAGGGGTTGACCTTGACCTTGCAAAGGCTGAACTTGTTGATATGCATGTAAGGCTTGATGCTGCCAAGGCTAACCCTATTGCTGCAAATGTTGGCTTTACTACTGTGAAGGTTGGCCTTATGGCTACAGAGGTAAGCCTTGCGAGGACAAAGGTTGGAAGGACTACTAAACAAACTGTGTCTGTGGCTACAAAGTTTGCTGCAAAGGTTGAAAAGGTTTCCCTTGTGGTTGTAGCAGTTGTCCTTGCTTCTACAATGCGATCCCTTGTTGCTGCAAAGATTTCCCTTGCTGCTGTGAAGGCTATCCTTGTTGTTGCAAGGGTATCTAGATAGTTCTTGGGGTAATAACCTAAGGGTAGATAGTTTCTGAATTGGCTCTGGCCATATCCACCAGGAACAGTGGATTGGCTAGGCAGAACATAAGGCCCAGCTTGAGGAATGTAAGGCAGATTTACCATAGCTTTCGAATCATATGGGACATAAGCCAGTTAGAATGGGACTTGAGCCATATATGGCTACTAGTGTTGGACGTTACCTGACCCAGACGGACCAATAGGATTAGGAATAATGTCATAAAAGGGTTGATTCATTCCAACCATGCAATTTTGTAATCCACTCACACTAGTTTCGCCAGACATCATAGGGATATTTAGATCTTTCCCATTGTTAGAAAATTATATATTACAGAGCAATGAAACACATAAAATATATTGCAGAAATATAAACACAAAAAACACATAAAACAAGAGAGACACAGATATACGTGGTTCACTTAATTTGGGCTACATCCACAGAGAAACAGCCAGTCCTTCCTTTTATATTATCCAAAAAACTAAAGAGATACAACCTACAACAGATCCATTGCAATTCCCTCTTTGCTCTCACATAGACGTAATACAATTCCCTCATATATAGCAAGGGGTTTCCTTTTAGGGTGGAAAACCCTAAATTAAACCTAACTTCTACCGTCAGATCTTTGCCTAATGAGCGACCCAAGTTGACTACAAAATTACAACATTTTACAAGGAAATTTTACATATATTTTTGGCTTTGGGGGCATTGCCCCTGGTCCCCCACTAGGGGGGGGGGGGGGGGGG